>JAOYND010190934.1:0-27158 GCA_025802135.1 Lagerstroemia fauriei
GCTATACATTCTTAGAGTGGTGATATCTATATCTCTAAGATTGTATTTCATCTCACACTTTCATTCTCTAAGGTGGTATTTCTGTATCCTTTGAGTTTGAAGTGCTATCCTTTTCTGTTATAATGCCGTTCCGGTATCAGGGTTCCACTATTTTCACATTACAGGTATTCATCATCTCTCCTTCTCACTCTACCCATCCCATTACAATCATATGATCAAATACAGTGATTTTCCATAAACCTACCTAGATACTAAAACATGTAAATCAAGTCGCTTGGAAATTAATCTGCACAATTTCAAAGTGAGAAACGAGCATTCAAAATATTCTATGTAATGGAGCAGCATGTGGAATGTTTCAGCTGGAGGGTTAACATGTGAAACGTCATATATGGGAATTTAAAACGCAAAGATATCTAACAATGATAACCTGATATATGAGGTGAAAATGGACCTAAGTATAAATCACAAAGGTGCGGCGTGTACCAGCGAGTCTAAGTGTGAGGCAAGAGGAGATATGCATCTAACAATCAAGACATAATAACAGTGAACAATGACCTTAAATCCAAAATCAAGAGCTTTGAATTGATATGGTTCCATCAAGTGGCAATGGATATGCTTATGTAATTTGGTATCTGCTATGAAGTTCAGTAAGCTTGATGCAATTCCTATAAATGGAAAAAGGTAAATATGTCTTTATCAAGTTAATGAATTATTTGTTGTAAGTTAAGAGAAATGAAGACACAGTTATACGAGTTACCAAGTTATACAAATATATAATTAATGTTCATTTTACATTTGAATTTAATACTCACTGAGATGCAGCTCACACCCTCCTGCATGATATTTTTCAGGTAAAGTTGAGTCCAACCTAATTGTGCGGTGAGCAGAGGTAGTTTCTAATAGCGGGGATCGAATAAAGGATTTGTTCCATATAAATTATACTTGATAGTGATAAAATTTGAATAGTTATGCAGTTATGTAATGTCAGTTGCGACCCAAATAGTATTATGTATAGTTTGCACCGTTAATTTGAACTAATTTATGTTTAATAGCCTTATTTTCTTATAAGAAATATACGTCATTTTAAGGGAAATTGTGTCGAAATTTCTGGTCGTTACATAGTGGTTTCCCCACTACTTCCTTACACACCTCTTGATGTCGCAAGGGTGTACCTAAGCAGAAGACACTAATCCACTCTATCTCTAGGCGATGTTGAAAGGTCAATTAAACCAACTCTAATTGGCTATCTAGGGTGTTCACCATCTCTTGATGCGCTCATACGAATAACTTCACCTCTCTGCATAAATTAACCTAAACTATGCAATCTATAGCGTGATTTCGATTCCCTCTCTCGAGACTCCTCTCAATCTCAATATCATTCTCGTGAGTGATCAGGCCAAAAGAAAACATGAAGAGCGAGAAATACATAAATAACACCTAGGAGGTATACCTCGTTAGAATCATACACATGAGAGAAAAGAACTTACTTAAAACATTGAAATAGGTTTCATTGATCCCCTAGGAATCTAAAGGTTTAGTTCAACATAATGAAAAAAAAATACAAGAGTTGGAAGAGAAGACAGCATTATGAAAACAAGAAGGAAATGGATAGAAGGAACTGTAGATAATAGTGGAGTCGAATCTCTCGATCACGCCTCCACGATCTTTAAGCACGGACTGTCCTTCTTGCTCCAAGTTTGCAGCCATCCTTCGCTCATGAAACTGGTAAAATATGCAGAATATTGGTGTAGAAAATTCGTCCCCCGAGATTGCTAATGTGATGTCCTTTATATAGTGAAAGATCTAGAATATATCGAGATCTTTGTTCGATCTTCAAATCTTCCCTCAAATATTGCAACCAAATATTTCGAGTCTTTGACCACTTTCCTCTTTCCTCTTAGGCCATTAAGTGCTGTGAATATTGTAGGAAGACAATTGGAAGCTTTCCTTGGTCGTTGGAATCAAGAATCGGAAGTTTTCTATTTTGAAACTGCTTCTCGCTCGTGTATGCTTAGCGGACCACGGTCTGTAGACCGCAGTCTAAGTCCCTCTTTGCTCGATCTCTCTGTAGACCGCGGTCCAAGCCTCCGTTCTCGGCTTCCTCTCTGTTGACCGCGGTCTCCCTGTTCTGTGCATAGTTTACTTTCCTTGGCCATAATTTCCCTGTTTTAGCTCTGATTTGTGATCCGTTTGATGCGTTGGAATTCTAACTCGATAAACTTTCCAATGATATCTTCTTTGCCATATTACTCACATAGAGAACATGAGAAATTTCTTCCTAAATTTGCTATATCAAACATGGAATCCTCGTGCAAGCCATGTCTTCATCTTTCCGTGCATCTTCTTTTCGTTGCCTGCACATTAAATAACTGCCAGTAGTATCTTATCCACATTTAAAATTTTAAACACTATTATTAAATTCCAAGAATAAGAATATAAGCAATCAACCTCTAAATATATGGAAAGCGGTCTAAAACTCGAGAATATAAATCGGGGATGGGCAAATAAATCATACAAATCGCAATATCAACACACTCCCAAACCTAGACTTTTGCTCGTCCCGGGCAAAAAATTAAGAACATGCAATGAAAAGATTAAACTAAGTTGGTCCCATAATGTTCTCAGGAACGGCTTGTTACTCTTTACACGACCTTCAATTCGAATGCTTCCAACTCTGGATGTTAAGCCCTTACCCGTGCGGTATTAGTGCAAAACACTCTTACAAAAGTTTAAGCACCAAATCCTAAACTAGGTTGGTCAAGTATACAATCAAGAGACTCAAACATTCACATAGACATTGCCTTTGACAATTCCTCTCTTTTCTTTCTGATAAGAACTCAAGCCCTAACTCCACCCAAAAGCTAGCTCAGGAGTAAAGGGTTGGCCCTGACCTTATATTCCAACCTAGGAGGCACCCCACAACCGATGTGGGACGCATCATCTCCACCCCGTTGAGACCCGACTGCCTTTGTCGACGATCCGTCGAACCCCAAGTGACACCGGCGAAATAGTGGAGTGGTGCCTCTGATACCAGATGATAAGAACCCAAGCCCTAACTCCTCCCAAAAGCTAGATCAGGAGTGAAGGGTTGGTCTTGGCCTTATACTCCAGCCCAGGAGGCACCCCACAACTGATGTGTGACGCATCACTTTCCCACTCTTTTTTTCTTTTGGTTGTACGCAACTCTGGGTGTCTTGTCCATAAGCTAGGCAGGTGTAGCGAGGAATCGATCAATTACTCCCGTCCCAGTTGGTCCAAGGCATTAGGTTTTAAGATACCCCTACGGATTATCCTCGAGCTTCGCCAATTAGACTATTTTTTCCACCACGAGTACATGCCGGGCCTTATTTCGTATGCTTTTGCACTAAATGCAGCTCAAGCCCGTACAGTGGTGCTCAGAGCCTTGGCACATCTTTCAATAAAGCTCACATACATGCAATTCATATGATTTTTCTTTATTAGCTCATGCAAATAATTTTTTTTTTATTTTTCTGCTTCTTTCTTTGCCATTAGTAGGATATCAAAGGTCATGTTCTTTCCCACTCTCATGTTAGCCATACAACCAAGCATTATCAAGGGCAATTTTAAGCTATTCATAAAGCAAGAGTGTCGTGAAAAATAATGAGGTTTAGACATCCTGAAATATTTTCTAAAACACATCCTAAGGTATTTGCAATCACAAATTCGATCACGTTCCAAGTTTCAAGCCATTAGTTACGTCATGGATCAAGGACCAACTGGTTTTCGAAAAATTTTGTATATTCCTAATAAGGGCAATAACACCACACAACCTTGAGCTACTCATGCATATGCAACTATTATCTAAATGCAAACATAATCCTAGAACATGGACAAAACATAAAAGTAAATGAAAATTCTAGCAAACATCCAACAAACAAGGCATAGTTTCCCACCCCCAAACCTAAACTTAGCATTGTCCTCAATGTGAAATAAGAGTAAAGGAATAGAAACTTGCCTTGTCAGTTGGTTGGTGGAGCCCCAATTCTGATTCGTCTGATTTAGACCGTGGTCTAACAATTCTGTGACGTATACTCGTTGTTGCCTCAGACCGCGGTCACTCTTCTTTGTGTCTCCATTCGTGAAATCTTTGGATTCTCACTTCATAAGTTCGATCCATGTTTCCTAAATGCAATAAAAACACATGAGATAACTAAAAAAAATCATCTAGAGAAAGGAAAAAAATATCAAGGAAACAATCATAACTCCTCCCAACCTAATCCATGAATCATCATTAAAATAATATAATAGAAATTAAATGAAAGACAGAATACTCCCCTAGAATGAAGTACACATCCTCCTCGATGAACTAGCTCTCGTCGCTTTCTCGTTTGCCACTTGATCGCCATCCTTAGTTGATGGACTCTCTCTTTTAGCTCTTGATGAAGAAGGTTCAATAATCCTCCAAGGTAGTTGTTGACACCTCATTTTGGCCTGGAAGGTATATGAACTTTGATCTAAAAAAATTGAGCGAACACGTGCCAATATCACACCTGACGTGATGTTTGAGATTCAAATTGATGATCCAATCGAAATGATCATAAGGCAAATTCAAAGTCATTATGAAGAGCATCAGACTAGATTCAATTTGTCATATTTTGGACCACGAGATCTAATCCGGAGAAGAAGATACGATTTTTAAGTGAAATTAACTGAATCTATCATATTCGTGCATCTCAGCCAGTTTTATTTGAAAAATTGTATCTAATTAATGTCCAAATTTAGAATAATTAGTGTCATTTATATCTTAACTCATGAAAGATTAAAGAAAAAATAGAACAAAGTGTCAAGGGGTTGAGAATAATCTCAGAAAAAGGTGATTTGTGTACCCCAGGGAATTGTAAGGGTCAGTAGAAGTCAAACCTGTTTAAAATCTGATATCGGCCATATTTGAAGGTATTTTTCTGAATTTCTTCTTTCAATAGAGTATTAACCAACTAAATTTAAATAAGAAAGTATAAAATAAAATAAAATAAATATTGCATGATATAAATTAAGGTTTTAGGGTTTCACTAAGGAGGCCGGCCGCAATAAAAGAAGAAGAGAAATGCTCTCAGTGAAGGGAGAGAGTGGAAGAAAAAACGAAGGTTCAGCAGCCATCAGGGAGGGACAGGCAATCCAAGGAGGAAAACCCGGAGAGTCATGACATCCAAGCTCATCACGGATCATCTCTGAGGCCACCACCAGACTCAGGTGACCACGAGCTCATAGCTCCCACTCTTCTGGGACTCCGATCAATCCCATCACCGTCCTAACGAGCCGAAGGCACGCCATCACTGAGCCTTCTCTGAGCTCGATTCCTCAACCGGACACTATCTCTGAGCCTCCACCGCCGAACATCCCCTCTTCTCGGGCATCACCGAGTAGATGAGCTGACCCGCACCCCCGGTCCCTCATGGTAAGTCAGGTAAAATGCCACTGATTTTGGTGCTAGTTTGCCCATCTTCTTGCGGTGCTATTGCTATTCTCACTCTTTTATTGACGTACTTTGTTGTATCGAATGGTTGGAGAGCAGTATCCTACAGTAGCACACGGTAGCTTACTGTTTCATCTCTGTTTCTGCCGATTAGGGGATGTTAGTTGCTGTTTGTTGCCGTTCAAGTGAAGTGGCTTTCAATTTACTGCTGTATTGCTGCATTAATTGTTGTTATTTACAGTATTCTACTGTTTTACTGCTGTGATTCATTGTTGTAGCTACAACTGGTATTTGCCCAATGTTTTCCTCTTGATTTCAGTGGTATTTTGGTGGAAAATAGAGCTGCTTCTTGTCTGTCGTTGCAGCTGATTTTTTGTTGGTGTCTATGCTGATTTCTGTGATATTTTAAAGAGAATAAGGCTGTTTGGTGTATGATAATGCTGCAGCTTCGTGATCGACATTGCCCCTTGATTTGAGTGTTGTTTTCATCGAAAAGAGGGTTGTAAAGTGGCCTAATTGCAGTTGACCATTTGCTTAAGGATTTCTCCCACTTTCGATATTGGTTTTGAGGGGATTAGATCTCTATTTGACTTGCATTTTCTGCTGCTTTTTGCTGTTTGTTCTTCACTGATCTTCGTGACATTTTCAATAAAAACGGGGCTGTTTAGTGTCCACTATTGCAGCTGCCTTTTACTCGATGTTTTCTCTTTATTTGAATGTCATTTTCACCAAGAATGGGGCTGGGCATAACCGATACTGCAGCAGCTCCTCCGTTGATAATATCACATGATTTCAATGTCATTTTTGACGGGAAAAGAGCTCTTTATTATCTATCACTACAGCAGCTCCCTGCTTAGCATGTTCTATCGATTTTCATTGTCGTTCCAATGGTGAATAGGGCTGTTAAATGTTTAGTATTGCACCTGGACTTTGTTCAATGATTTCCCTTGTTTACAATGCATTTTGAAGGGAATAGAGCCATCCATTATCAATTGTCGCAGCAGTTGCTTGCTTAGTGTTTTCCACTGATTTCAATGACATTTCTAATAGAAGAAGGGGCTGTTATATCTCTGTTAATGCTATCGGTTCTTAGCTCAATGATTTCCCTTATTCTCAATGCATTTTCGAGAGAGAATAGATCTGTTTATTATTGGTCATGGCAACGGCACTTTGCTTCGGTTTTTCCCTCTTTTTCAATGACTTATTTCAATGAAAATATGGCTATTAGTGTCTATAGTTGCTGCTGGTTTCTTGTTCGATGATTTCTCCCATCTTTGACGACTCTTAGAGGAGAATAGAGCCTTATTTAGCTTGTCATTGCTACCGCTTCATTCGGTGGTTGATCGATTCTCATTTATAGTCATTTCATTTAGATTTTATTGTTGTCACTTGCTACATCATTTTGTGATTGTTTGAGGCATGTTTTTACCCGTCCTTCAGTTGTTGACTTTTGGTTGTAGGGTTGTCTCTTGCTGTCCAATCTTGATCTTGGCTGATGCACATTAGTCTCTCGTTTTAGATATTATGTGCATTTGCCTCCCCCATTGGAGTTTTGCAAGTTAATCCATCAGGCGTCTGGGTTGTTTATTGCCCATTTCTAGGGTTGGGGGATTTCATTGCCTTTGAGCGCATAATGTATGGGGCGGGTAGAGTGAGAGAGAGATGATGAATACTTGTAATCAAAGTATAGTGGAACTCTTTATTTTCTGCACATAGGATAGGACGTGTAGTGGCATGTTAGGGCATGTACCTTGATTATTGACTTTGATATTAGACTTACGATTCGAACCTCGATTAGGGTAATAGCTGGACTAATTAAAATGTGCAAGCAAACGAACAACCTAGACATATGAATGGGTACCGATCATGGGCGTGTTGATTGGCTTGCGAGCTTTTCGAGCGTAGCGAAACCCCTGAACTCAAACTTTGGTTCAAGACCGACAAATATGAGCCTAGGTGGTAGTATCATGCTCCCTTAGGTGAATGATAGGTTTCTGATCGATCTTAGGATTAGTCCTTAAACAATTAGTGGCGACTCCAAAAATTCAAACACGATTAAAGTCCCAAGCTAGGTCTCGTGCGCGCCTATAGCCCCTGGGGCTAACTTTCAAGTCGGAGCGATTTTCACGTCCGATAGTAGTTGATATTGTCGGACCTGGAAATCGTTCTGACCAAGGGATTAGCCCCAGGGGCTATAGGCATACACGAGGCCTAGTTTGGGACTTAAAACCGTGTTTGGGTTTTTGGAGTTGCCACTAATCATTTAAGGACTAGTCCTAAGGTCGATCAAAAACCTATTATTTACCTAGAGGAGCACGATACTAACCACCTAAGTATTTATTTACCGGTCTTGAACCAAAGTTTGAATTCGGGAGTCTTGTTACGTTTGAAAGGTTCGCAAGCCAATCAACACGCCCGAGATCGGTACCCGTTCCTATATCTAGGTTGTTTGTTTACTTGCACGTTTTAGCTTACTCAAATGTTTCCTTGATCGATATTCAAATCGTAGGTCTAATATCAAAGTCAATAATCAAGGTACATGCCCTAACATGCCACTACCCGTCCTAATCTAAGTACGGGAAATTAAAGGGTTCCACTATATTTTGGTTATAAGGATTCATCATCTCTCTCTCATGCAACCCGCCCCATACAATTCATGCACCTAGATATAATGGTTTCTCCATCTCCCATGAATATGTAGCAAATAACCAAATCACCTTATGGATTAACCTGCAAAACTCTAATAGGACTAGTGCACAAAACACATAAAATGAGGGACTAATGTGCATCAAACAATATCAAAATAGGACAGCAAGAGACAACCCTAAAATCCAAAAGTTAACAGCTGAAGAACGGGTAAACAAGTGCCTCCAACAATCACGAAATGATGCAACAAGCGACAACCATAAAATCTGGAGTTAAATGCTAAAGAACGGGTATAAACGAGCATCAAGTAAGCCTGAATGGAGCAGCAAGTGTATCTATAAAACTGGAAGTTAAGAACTAGGGAATGGCTTTAAACAAGAGTCAATCAACCACAAAGTGGAGCAGCAGCAATGACAAGCAAATCAAGGTTCTAATCTCTCTGAAAATGTCATCATCGTTGGGAGGAATTATCGAGCAATACCTGCTACAACAATAGGATCTAAACAGCCACATTTCTATCAAAAACCACCATTAAAAGGGAGAAAAGACAGGACGGAGAGCAGCTGCAATAACAGGGCTATAAATGGCTCTATTCTCGTATGAATACGAAATCAAAACCACAAGAAATTATCAAGCAAATGTTAGCAGTAATTGTAGGCTCAAAACAGCCACGTTCCTTATCAAAAACCACCGTTAAAAGGGAGAAAAGGCAGGACTGAGAGCAGCTGCAACAACAGACATTAAAAAGCCCTATTCTCATCGAAAATACCATTGAAATGAAGAGAAAACTTAGAATGAGATGCAACTGCAGCTATGGACTTTTAAGAGCCCACATTCTCCATCAAATGACATTGAGACGGAGGGTAAACTTTGAGTAAGGAGCTGCTGCAATGACAGATAATGGATGGCCCTATTCCCTTGCAAAAATGCATCGAAACAAGGGAAATCATCAAGCTAAGACGCTGCAGCAGCTACAGGAACTAATCAGCCCTATTTTACCCGATGAAGCTATTGAAAAGGAGGAAAAACATAAGAAAAGGAGTTGCTGCAATGGCCAATAGAAAACAGCCCTATTCCCCTGCGAAAATGTATCGAAAGCGAGGGAAATCATCAAGTAAGGAACCAACAGCAACTATGGGAACCAGTCAGCCCAATTCTACACCAAAAGAGTCATTTAAAAATAGGAAAACATAGAGGAAGGAGCTGCTGCAATGGTCGATAATAAACAGCTCTATTCCCCTCGAAAATGCATTGAAAACGTGGAAAATCATTGGGCTAAGAACCGGCAGCAACTATGGAAACCATTCAGCCTAATTCTATACCAAAAGAGTCATTTAAAAAGAGGAAAACACAGAGAAAGGAGCTGCTGCAAAGGTTGATAATAAACGGCCCCTCTCTCAGTGAAAATGACACTTAAACACGGGAAATATCGAGGAAAGAGCTGTTGTACTATCAGGATGTGCGCAGCCCCTTTCTCAGCGAAATTGGCATTTAAACAAATGGGAAATGCTTAGGAAGGAGCTGCTGCAATATGAGAATGTGCACAGCCCCTTTCTCAGTGGAAGTGCCATTGAAATGATTGGAAAACCTCCAGCAATGAGTAGCATCCAAAAACAGAATAGAAATGTCATAATACAGACCGACAATGAGTCACTTTGAATGACACAAAGACTGAAAGGATGCTTGAAAATGGACCGACCAACTTCTGTGCACTGATGTCCTAATAATTGCACAGTCAAGGAGT
The DNA here is from genome assembly GCA_025802135.1 of Lagerstroemia fauriei. Taxonomy (NCBI): domain Eukaryota; kingdom Viridiplantae; phylum Streptophyta; class Magnoliopsida; order Myrtales; family Lythraceae; genus Lagerstroemia; species Lagerstroemia fauriei. The sequence continues at coordinate 9,825 of JAOYND010190934.1, forward strand.
GTCCTATGAACTAGAATAGCCTGGCAGTTCATCAGAAATCACAATAAACGCATTGGGTCGCATCTTGACAATAAGCTGCAACAGAACATCACCAATCCTAAGAGAAACAGCTATTGCCAAGCCACTACAAGTATCAAAGAGATTCATGGAAGTATTGATGAAGGATGAGGCTTTACCTACTTACCGATAGATGCTGCAACAGCCCGATAGAAAGACCATGGGATGCAGGGCTCGATGGTGACTTAATAATGAAGGGCAGCAACGACCTTGAGCAGCAACAGGCTAGGACGGCTTGAAATTAGCACCGAGCAGCACTGTCAGATTGGAGAAGCGCAGTGACGGGCTAGTCTGGTGGTCGTTTCAGTCGAGGATGGGTCAGTTGGGTCTGGAATTGTTACAAGGGATCTGGTCAGGAAGAGGGAGGCGGATGACCAAACGTGGCAACCCGATGGGAGATGGAAGAGGTGGATGATGGTCAAGCTAAGGGAGAAAGAGCTCTGGCTCAGAAGAGAGGTGGGTCAAGCAGAGGAGGTCTCCGCGACGGGGCTCAGAGCTGAGGGAAGGATGCTGAGAGGGGCTCAGTAAGGACCGAGGGTCCCGAACAGTGATTAGCTACGGTGGTGACTGTAGAAGGAACCCGAAAGAGCTTCGGCGAGAGGGTCTCGATGACGGAATCGGCAAAGGGATAGCTCGGAGGAGGAGCAGAATCGGAAGGAGAAGATGGTCGAGTTGAGGTAGGACAGTCCCGATGGATTTGGTTCGGGGAGCACGGCTGTCCGGTGAGGAAGAACAATTCCAGGTTGGATGCTAGGGAACCGGTGGTGGTAGCAGTGATGCTCATCGGCACTCCGGTGAATAAATGGTGACCTCCACGATCATCTCCTCTATGGAGGCTCCGTTCCTTTCCCCCTGTCTGAAGGTAAAAATCCCCCTCTTCAAAGATTGCAGCCGTCCTCATCCCTAGAACCCTCAATTTAATTATATATGATGTGATATTTATTTTATTTTTTATTTTGTATTTTCTCATTAACATTTGCTTAGTTAAGATTGACCTGAAGAAGAAATTCAGAAAAAGTCTCTCGAATATGTCCAGTATAATATTTCAAACGCTTTTGGTTTCTGTAGGCCCTTACAACTCCATGAGGGACAAAAATCATTCTTTTCTGAGCTTATTCTCAACCCCTTGACACAGTGTTCTATTTTTTCTTTAATCTTTCATGAGTTAAGATCCAAATGATAGTGATGCTGCTTAATTTGGACCTCTAAATAATTAGATACAATTTTTCAAATAAAATTGGCCAAGATGTATGAATATGATAGATTCATCCAATTTCACTTGAAAATCATATCTTCCTCTTTGGATCAAGACTTGGGTCCAAAATATGTCAAATTGAATTTAGTTTGACGCTCTTCATACTGACTCTGAATTTGCCCTATGATCATTCTAATTGGTTCATCAATTTGAATCTCAAATATCACATTAGGTCTGATCTGAGCACGTGTTCACTTAATTTTTTGAGACCAAGGTTCAGGAACCTTCTGAACCAAAATGAAGTGTCAACAGTTGCCCCTCTTTGAAGAGACTCTCGATTAGAAGTCAACGGATTTGATGAAAGGGCCACTTCAAAGACGAGTAAAGAGACCTAATTTTGGTTCGGAAAGGGTTGGAAACCCAATCTCTCAAGGGCATCCTCCTCCAAACTCTCTTCTTATTCACTTTCTTCCTTTTTTTTTGTTTTCTTGTTGTTTTTGTCGTTGTTTTATTTATTTGGCTTTCTTTCTTTCTTTGTTGACCCTTTCTGTATTTTTCATTTTTTTGTTTCTTTTTTTAAAAAATCAAATATTTCATTTTCTTTGTTTCGTTTTTAAAAAATTAAATATTTCATTTTTTATTATTACTTTTTTTTTGTTTTGCTGTTTTCTTTCTTTTTTAGTTTTTTTGCAAAACTTCTTTGTTTTTAGTTGTTTTTTCCTTTCTTGGGCAAAATTTCTATTTTTCTATTTTTTTGGTAGTTACTTTTTTTATCTTTTCTAAATTTTTGCTTTTTCTTTTTGTTTTGTTTTTTTTACTCTTCTTTTTTTTTGCATTTTGCATTTACAATTTTTTATTTCTTCATTTTTTTTGGCTCGTCCCTCTTTTTTTGGTTTTGTTGTTTTTCTTTTATCTATTTTCTTTATAAACTACAACTGTTAAAAATAAAGAGAAAGGTATTCTACTAAACAATAAGAGGGAAGAGAAGATAATGATACGCCTGGGCGCAAACAACAAGGCAAAAGAGAAGAGGACGGTAATGGGTGCAGAGATAAGCTCTTGGCAAGAAATTGATAAAATGCACTCTGGGTGCAAGCGCACGCTTTGGGCGTGAAAAGATAAAAATGCGCTCTGGGCACAAAGACGCGCTCTCGGTGTGACAGAAAAACGCACTCTAGGTGCAAAGGTACGCTCTGAGCGTAAAAGGTAAAACGTGCTCTGGACTAAGGTACGCTCTAGGCGTGAAAGAAAAAAATGTGCTCTATGAGCAACGTACGCTTTGGGAGTAAAAGGTAAAATACGCTCTGGAGCGCAAAGACGCGCTCTAGGTGTGAAAGAGAAAAACGCGCTCTGGGCGTCAAAGATAAACGCGTTCTGGACGCAAAGACACGATCTGGGCATGAAAGAGAAAAATGCGCTCTGGGCGCAAAGGTATGCTTTGAGCGTAAAAGATAAAACGCGCTCCAGGTGCAAAGACATGCTCTGGGCATGAAGGAAAAAAAAGCGCTCTGGGCGCAAAGGTACGATCTAGGTGTAAAAGGTAAAACGTGCTCTAAGCGCAAAGACACACTCTAGAAGTGAAAGAGAAAAATGCGCTATGGGCATAAAGGTACGCTCTGGGCGTAAAAGGTAAAACGTGCTCTGGGCGCAAAGACACGCTCTGGGCATTAAAGAGAAAAGCACGCTCTGGGCGTAAAAGTTAAAACGCGCTCTAGGCACAAAGACATGCTCTGGGCGTTAGGTAAAACGTGCTCTGGGCGCAAAGACAAGCTTTGAGCGTGAAAGAAAAAAATACGCTGAAGGCGTAAAAGACAAAACGCACTTTCGGTGCAAAGACACGCTTTGGGTGTGAAAGAGAAAAATGCGCATTGGGCGCAAACGTACGCTCTAGGCATAAAAGGTAAAACGTGCTCTAGGAGCAAAGACACGCTCTGGGCATGAAAGAGAAAAATGCGCTCAAGGTACGCTCTGGACGTAAAAGGTAAAACGTGCTCTGGGCGCAAAGACACGCTCTGGGTGTTAAAGAGAAAAACACGCTCTAGGCGTAAAAGTTAAAACATGCTCTAAGCACAAAGACAAGCTCTGGGCGTAAGGTAAAACGCGCTCTAGGCGTGAAAGAGAAAAACGCGCTTTGGGCGCAAAGGTACGCTCTGGGCGTAAAAGGAAAAATGCGCTCTGGGCGCAAAGACACGCTCTGGGAGTGCAAGAGTAAAATGCGCTCTGGGCGTGAAAGAAAAAAAATGCGCTCTTGGAGCAAATGTAGACTCTGGGCGTAAAAGGTAGAATGTGCTCTGGGGCGCAAAGAAACGCTCTGGGCGTGAAAGAGAAAAATGCGCTCTGGGTGCAAAGATACGCTCTGGGCGTAAAAGGTAAAGCGTGCTTTGGGCGCAAAGACTTACTTTGGGCGTGAAAGAGAAAAACACGCTTTGGGCGTAAAAGGTAAAACGCGCTCTGGGCACAAAGACATGCTTTGGGAGTAAGGTAAAACGCGCTCTAGGCGCAAAGACACGCTCTGGACGTGAAAGAGAAAAATCCGCTCTGGGCGCAAAGGTACGCTCTGGGCGTAAATGGAAAAATGTGCTCTGGGCGCAAAGACATGCTCTGTGAGTGAAAGAGTAAAATGCGCTCTGGGCGTGAAAGAAAAAAATGCGCTCTAGGAGCAAATGTATGCTCTGGGCGTAAAAGGTAGAATGCGCTCTGGGGCGCAAAGACATGCTCTGGGCTTGAAAGAGAAAAACGCGCTTTGGGCACAAATGTACGCTCTGGGCGTAAAAGGTAAAACATGCTCTGGGCGCAAAGACATGCTTTGGGTGTGAAAAAGAAAAACACGCTCTGGGCGTAAAAGGTAAAACGCGCTCTGTGCACAAAGACACGCTCTAGGAGTAAGGTAAAACGCGCTCTGGGCGCAAAGACACGCTCTGGACGTGAAAGAGAGAAACGCACTCTGGGCGTAAAAGGAAAAATGCGCTCTGGGTACAAAGACACACTCTGGGCATGAAAGAGTAAAACACGTTGTAGGCGCAAAGACACGCTCTGGACATGAAAGAGGAAAAACGAGCTTTGGGCACAAAGGTAAGAAAATTCGCTTTACAGAACGCTCCCACCCGCTTCGGGGCTTTACCGAGCATTCCCACGAAAGGAGTTCGCATTACAGAACGCTCCAACCTGCTTCAGGGCTTTACTGAACATTCCCACAAAAGGAGTTTGCTTTACAGAACGCTCCCACCTCCTTCAGGGGTTTTACATAATGTTCCCACGGATGGATGTGGTTTTACAGAACGTTCCCACTCGCTTCAAGGGTTTTAAAGAACGTTCCCACAGATGGATGTCGTTTTACAGAACATTCCCACCCGTTTTAGGGGTTTTACGGAACGTTCCCACAAAAGGATGACGTTTTGCATAACGTTCCCACTCGCTTAAGGGGTTTTATAGAACTTCCCACGGATGGATGCCATTTTACAGAACGTTCCTACCTGCTTCAAGGGTTTTACGGAATGTTCCCACGGAAGGATGCCTTTTTGCAAAATGTTCACTCCCACTTGAGGGGTTTTTACAGAACGTTCCCACGGAAGGATGCCATTTTACAGAACATTCCCACGGAAGGATGTCGTATTGCAGAACATTCCCACCCACTTGAGGGGTTTTACAGAATGTTCCCATGGAATGATGGAAAAATAAAGACGTGCTTAAGGCGCCAAAAGGGAAACACCTTTGGAACATAAAACGAGATGCAAATAGAAATGCGCTCTGGGAGTGTAAAGGAGAGCGCGCTTGACGTGTGACCCTGGAAACTGGTAAAATTCATTCTGGCGTAAAATTGGAATCACCCTTCAAGCGCTAAGAGATGCTTCCAAGTGTGTGATGAACAATCGCACATCAATGTGAATATTTGATTTCCTGACTCTTTGTTGGGTCCTGATGGCATTTTATGTTTTTGCTTCATTCTTCTAGCAACTCAAAAATGGCTCACTCAAGCTCCGATTTGATTAGTTGATGGCAGTTCATAATGTTTCTCTCTTCCTACCTGCAAAGCTAGGCAGCAAGTATCTCATCATTAGTGCCATTTTAAATGATTATAATCATGATGGTTGAAGCAATTTAATCAAATGTACGCTGCCTTCTTCTTTTTTCCATGACCAACCCTATTAGAGGTCTTTGTCTATTCTAGGAGAAAAGTCATAAACACATATACAATTTGTAGAAATAAATGGGAAGGGGGAGCTTCCAAATCCACTATTTTTGCAAGTCATGTAATTCAATCTCATCTGGCCATTTATTCCTTATTGGCTTCTTCTGAATCAGCTTCCTGCAAGATTTGAATCCTTTTCAGTTAGTCGCTTCTTTTCTCAAAAATAAATAAGAATTTGCTTCACAAGAATGGTATAATGGAGGAAGGTGCCCCTGGGACTTATTTGACCATCTCCTGGCTTGAATTCCCTGCAAAACTTAACTTATTTCAATTAGTCTTTCTTTTCATGAGAAACTGGATCAAAGTTTCAATTTCAAACATTGCAAGTAGGGGGAGCATGCCCCTGTCTTCAAAACATTATTCCAAGAGGTAAGGAGTTTTGTAATTGGAAACTAGAATACCCTCGATCGCCACCTGACAAACCTTTAAAGGGGCAAGGATCAAAAGGGATGGACCAAGTTAGGTTGTCCCAGAAAGGGGTAGGCTTAAGCAAGCTTTGGTGTCTACACTTGCCAAGATAACTTTGCATCCTGTATAACCACCCATCGGTTTTAGCCATTGACAGTGCCATTAATTTGATTAAAATACTCAAAAAGGGTTCATTCCTTGAATGATGACTCTTCAGAAGTCCTTCTGAACTATTTGAAATAGGAATTCATTCGATCCCTCATCATCTCTATTTGTCAGACTTTAGGCCATCACAAAAGAGTTTCCAAAGAAGGGTGACCATTCCTTGTGAGAGAATCGTGTGTATCAAAGGGTGAATCACTTGTTTTCTATTTCACTTCTTTTTTTCTTAAATATTGCACGACGCTAAGCGTTCCGACCTCATGGCAATTCATGTAGCGAGAATCGACCAATGGCTCCCGTCTCAGTTGGTCCAAGGCACTAGGTGATGAAGCACCCCTCGGGTCAATCTCGAATCAACCAGCGGTAACGCCACAAGTACATATTCAACTATGGACATTGGTACTCAATGCCTTGGCGACGCTCTCTGTTTTTCCACTCTTTTTTTTATCGCACGATGCTAAGCGTTCCATTCTCGTGGCAATCCATGTAGCATAAATCGACCAGTTGCTCCCGTCCTAGTTGGTCCAAGGCACTACGTGATGAAACACCCCCCGGGTCTATCTCGAATCAACCAGCGATAACGCCACAAGTACATATCCAACTATGGACATTGGTACTCAACGCTTTGGCGACACTCACTTTTTTTTCACTCTTTTTTCTTTTTCTTTTTGCTGCTTGCTTTATTTTTATTTTTTCACTTTGTAATTAGCGTTTCAATTTTCACTCCTACCCCACAGGGAATGGTCGCACCATCTGATTGGGAGGATTCTGATCACGTAGCTTCCTTCTATCTCTTACAGAGGATTTATCATTGTGCAAAATTCTTGCGCCAAATTGCTCTTCTGAGCTTCTTCTGAGCCATGACACAAGGAGTGCATCCATTTCCACTTTTTCCTAAAACTTGAGGACAGCCTGTCTTCCAGCCTTTTCGTTCAGGGTCATACTGGAGTGCATCATTGCCCCAACAAATGAGCTTTTTTTTATTTTGCATTGGGGGAGTATCTTTTATCCTCTTTCGGTTTAGTTTTCTTTTTTTTCTCCTCTTTTCTCTATTTTTTTTCTTTTTGTGGTGGCACCTTGCCCCATTGTTGGTCATCATGTCATTGATCTTGGGTCTTCTGAGCTTCTGAGCAAAAATTTTGCACTTGAATTCCTCTTATTGTGGCTTATCTGAAATGACTGTACGAACTTAAATCAGTAACTGTCACTATTTAGGTAAAATAAACAACCAACGGTAAAGAGGAGGCAATAGGAATGAATGGAGAATGGATCCTGGGCCGCAATGGGCTTTGCTTCCTGTTTGTGATGAGTACATCTCCCCTGAATCGTCATTCACCGAGTCAAGGACTCATTCTTTATGTTTAGGAAGGATCATGGATCTACTGCAAGAGGCTTCTTTAGCGATATCAAAGCGTTCACACTTTGGGATTGAACTTTGTCCTTACATCTGAAGTCCATGTGGCACCTCTTACTGGGACAAACCTGCAAGAATTCAAATTGTTATCCTCGTCAGTCCAACTAGACAAGTAATCAAAGGTAAATGGAAAGTATATATGAGGCAAATGAAAGGTAAATTTTTTTTTCGGCAAGGAAACAACTTGTTTCCCGATCATGAATGCCATTTCTTGACGGAATTGCCATTCACTCTGTTGGGAGATTCGTTCCCTCATGATCCAGTTCCATGTGCCTTGCCCTTTATATGGCCGAGTCTCTATGCAAGAACTTGCATGGTAGAGTTTGCATGTCGAGGGCGCGATCTGCACACTCATAATAATATCATCAATGGAAGAGGCTTTCCTCCAGACAAAAAGCAAATAAAATTACCACACACGTTGCCATGATCGATATAAAGATCGAGATGCAGTATACTTAGAGCACCAGTGGCAGCACCCTACACCAACCTCCGCTCGTGACAATCTTTTTTTGGTCGACCTCTTCATATTTTCTTTGTTTATTTTTATTTTTATTCCTTTCTCTCTCTTTTTTTCCTTGTCTTTGCTTCTTTATTCTTCACCTTTTCCTTTTCTCTTCTTTTTCTTTTCTCTTATCTTTTTTTTTCTTTTTTTGTTTTTTTTCCTTTTTGGAGAATGCCTCTACATCAGTGCTATTTTGAAAAGGAACTATGAGGTGTGATCATGGAAATAATTCCCATGAATCATCTGCAAGTCTGTCACTCAGATTCTATGCATCACCTGTGATGATCACTTCCGCCATGTTATAGCAGACAATCCAGTTCGCCTGCTCATTACTCCTAGAGAGGCTAGACTGGACAGAGCAGTGCTTCACATTTTGTGGTGCCACGAAGCCGATACTTGATCTGCAATTCATTTAAGGCCGAGTTGAAGCGATTTGCACAAATTCAGGACTGGCAATAACATCACAACTGCCCTACAAATTCCTCTGTATGGTTGATCTGATATGCTGGGATTGTATGATCTTCCTGACAAGCACCTGCCCCATCATGTGAGGTCCGCAAATTCCTTCATGCATCTTTTGCACCACGGCTTTCTCTTCTCTATCGTAAATACATTTCCAGAGCACAACATTCGACAAGCTCCTGTACTGGACCTCTCATAGTGGCACGCACAAACACTAATAAATTCTCTTGTTTGATTAACATGTTCCCGGTATTCGCTTACTTGAAGGCGACATTTGACACTTGCATGTTTCATTATGCCTTCCTAACTTTGGATCGTGTTGCAGCGAGCCAGGTTTCTACTGGTTTTCTTTTTTCTTGATGGGCCCAGGCAACTTTTTCCATAAAATCCATTGCTAGCCATAATCCCGGTATGGCGACTTAACACCCAGCAATATTGCTGGTACATGTGTTGCAAGTGCACCCGCAAATTGACTCTCCATACGAGGAGGGTGTGGTCACCTTGAGACCCCCAAGATGCTTATGATGAGGTGCTGATTTAATATTTCTTGCTTCACACTAGCATACAGTCCGTGTCATGATGAGCATAGTGCCGCTTTATGCTTTCACTCCTCGGATCTTGAAGCCAGTCGTTGCCTGTAATCCTATGTGCCAACTTCATACTCAGTGAAACTAATGTGGAGGGACTGCCATTGTTGCTTCAACCGTGAGGCTCGCCTGCTTAAAGAGATCAAGATCTTTGTGATGGTATTGTCTAAGGGTTTCATGGCCTTGCCAAAGCATATCTTCTTGTAGGAATGTGTTGTTGACTTGCCAATTCTTGCTTCCTAAAGTTTGGAGTCAATTGAGGTATCATTATTAACAAGAGATCCAAAAATGGTCTGTGGAGATCTGCCCTTATGGTACTTGATGTATGGACAAGAATGATAACTACGCTTTGGAAGCGTTTGGATTAAAGTGAGCTCCAAGGTTTAAATCTGTGAAAATGGCAAGTTATCAATGCTTGTAACCCGCACTTCAAATAACCATCAAGCTTTATATAGTGTGCTTGGGATGACCAATCCTTTTTTTGGAGTAATTGATACAACTGGATTTATTCCCGACACTTCAAGCTTCCCAATTTATTCTAAAATCAGGTGCAGGAAAGACTCTCACATGACAAGCCTTGACAATTGTACCTGCAAAAAAAAGGTAAAAGAACAAAATGAGCACTTATGAAGCATGACTCATAATGATGATGCATGAGCAATCCTCTAGTGAGTTGCCATTCATCTCAATGTTAAAGGTCTTGATTACTTGTCGTGAGAAAATGAAACACGCTCATGTGTCAAGATAGTTGATCAAGATCCTTTCACATGTTCTTAAGCCGCTTAACTCGTGCCCTAAACTCGTTAAACGCTTCCGAGGTTTGTCCTTTAGTTTTGGGAAGACTTGTTACAAAACATTTGGAGAAAAAAAAATTTAGGACAATTTTCAATTTTTCCTTTTGAAATTTTCCAAGGAAGCGCTCAATCGAGTCATTTGCTTGTCACGCTTTGTTGACTCTGTTCTAGGCCTAGTTGAGTCCCTCGCAAGCTTGGTCGCTTCTTTCTTCATGGCAATTGTCATTCGATCATGTTTTTCCTTGATGAATTGAAGTGGATATCAACAAGCACTTTTATACCATCAAGAGATTGGTACCAAATATTTCTCAAATATCATTCACGTTCTATCTCGATCGATCTCAAATCGATGTACGTATCCCCAAGAAATCATGTACTTGTCTTCATTTGTGGAATCAGCTGGTATCTCCATTGGATGCTTTATGTAAGTCACCTGTTGAGACCTCATTTTGGCTCAAAAGGCACCTAAATCTTAATCTAAAAAAAATTGAGCAAACACGTGCCCATATAAGACCTGATGTGATGTTTGAGATTAAAATTGAGGATACAATTGGATTGATCATAAGGCAAATTCAGAAATACTCTGAAGAACATCAGACTAGCTTCAATTTAGCATATTTTGGACACCGAGATTTGATCCAGAGGATGGGATATGATTTTCTAAGTAAAATTGGTCGAATCTGTCAAACTCATTTATCTCTACCAGTTTTATTTGAAAAATTGTATCTAATTATTGAGAGGTCTAAATTAAGCAATATTGGTGTCATTTGGATCTTAACTCATGAAAGATTAAAGAAAAAATAGAACATAGTATTAATAAGTTGAAAATAAGCTCATAAAAGAATGATTTTTGTGACCTAGGGAGTTGTAAGGGCCGGTAGAAACAAAAAACGTTTGAAATATTATGCGGGGCGTATTCGAGGGCCTTTTTTTGAATTTCTAGGTAAATCTTAACTGAATAAATTTTAATAAAAATATATATAAAAAATGAAAATAAAATAATTGGCAACTAATATAATATGAGAAAGCTAGGGTTTCAAGAGAGGGGGCAGGATAGGAATTTTCTCAATAGGGGAGCCGTAGCCAAGGGGAGCTCCCAGCGAGTGTTCCCGGGGGAAAAAGGAGAAGAGAGCCTCATCAAGCAGCAGCCAAGCAGAGAACGGAGAGAACCCAATGAAACTTCAGGGAGGAGAGAGCAAATCGGTTGCCTTCCCCAGCTCCATATTCCCTTGAGTAGTCCCTGTCTCTTCCTCCTAAAGCAAACCTCTGGCTACATCCCGGCCACGAATCGAGTTTCCCCAGTCGCACCACTAACTCGCCGTGACCAAGCGCTCGAACCATCGAGACCTAGCCCTGTTCCATGGACCACAGCCCTCAGAGACTCGATTCTGACCATTGATCACTCCGCCTCCCTTGGCATTCACTTCCAAAGATCACCACAGATCCGGCCTCCTCACCGACACCGCCCTTTAGAGCTCCGACTGCTCGTCCCAGACGCTTTCATCACCTACCATCAGTAAGCCACGGCTCAATCGAGCCTCTCCATCTAGTCCACGACAGAGGACCCCGAGCTCCCTTTATCCCCCGGACCTCCGACGACTTTGGCCTCCTCAAGCCGAGCCCGTCTCGACCATCTCCCCTCCATTCAAGCTCTTGTTGGTACACTTCAGCCCTCATCTTCGTTCGGCCACTGGTAAGTTGGTAATATTCGTCCATTCATTTGCTAATGAACAATGCATGATTGGTTGTGCTTTTTGTTGCTGGTCCTGCTTGCTTCTTGCTGATCGACGATTATGAAGTCAATCTCTTCGTTACTGTCTGTTGCTTGTGTTGCTGATTACCTGTGCTTAACAAATGGATACGTTTGCTACTACCTGGGATCATCGGGAATCACGAGTGGTGTGTTTGTTCTGTCTGATAATTGTGTTGGCGTGGGGCTATTTACTGGCTATGGGGCTGATGGGATTCGGTTGGTTTTCTAATTTTTTCGAGTTTGATTATATTAGCTGATGACCTTGATATTGCCATTTGGGTTGATGTCTGTTTTCATGTTCTGTTGGGATATTTGAGCGCTTGAAGAAGTGTAGTTTGATGGATTCATGTGGCTATATTGATAGCATGTGGTGCCTTGATTGATGAAGAATGATTCAGTTGCATTAGTGGTTCCTTTTTGCCATGTTGTTTGACATCCCGAACACCTAGAATATCCAATCTCGCTCATGTGAGTGAGCAGCCACATGATTGAAAGTTCTCTTTTGTTCCAATAGCTTTTATGGTGAAAATGAAACTGTTTGATGCCTATCGTCATAGCAGCCACATGTTTGAAAGTTTTCTCATTATCTCGATCCTCTTTTCGATGGAAATGGAGCTGTGCACTTTTTAATAGTGTAGCAGCTACTTCCTCGACATTTCTCCCCTTATTTCAGTGGCATTCTCGTCAAGAACGAGGCTGCGCAAATCCCAATGGTGCGGACATTTCCTCTTTATTGGAGTGTCATTCTAGTTAAAAAAAAAGGGGTCATGCATATCTCAATAGTGCAGCAGCTGCATCCTCGACATTTTCTCTTGTTTTCAATGTCATTTTTGCCAAGAAAAGGGACTGCACATACTTTGATAATGTGGCAGCTCCTTGATCGAAATCCCCTCTTGATTCAAGTGTCATTTTCATCTGGAAAGGGGCTATGCACATCCCAATAATGCAGCTACTCCTTCCTTGACATTTCTCTTTGATTCAAGTGCTATTTTCACCGAGAAAGGGGCTGTGCACATTCTGATAGTGCAGCAGCACTTATCTTGACATTTTCCCCTTGTTTAAGCGTTATTCTCGCCAAGAATGGTGCTGAGCACATCCGATAGTGCAGTAGCTCCTATCTCGACATTTTTCTTTGATTCGAGCGTTATTTTCATCAGAAAACAGACTGATTAGTCCCCATGTTTGCTGCTGTTGCTTTGCTTGATGACTTCCCACATTTTCGGTGCAATTTCGAGGGGAATAGGGCCGTTTAGTATTCTTAATTACAGCAGCTCCTTGCTTTCTATTTCTCGATTTTCATGGCCTTTTCGGTAAGAAGTTGGGTCGATTGGTATTCATATTGCTGTTGTCCCTTACTTGATGATTCATCATGTTTTCAACATCATTTTTTATGAGAATGGAGCCATTAGTTATTTGATGTGGTCGCAATTTCTAGCTGCGTGTTTGCTCAGGTTTTTGTTAACGTTTTTGATAGGAAACAAGGCCAATTGATCCTCCGTCCATGCTGTTCTTCCCTAGTGAACTTTGCTTTTAATTTGAGTGCTTGCCAAAAATGTGGCGGAAAAACTAAGCCATGGCTGATGTTGTTAATTGACGTTTTACCTGGTTTCTTACCATTTCTTGCTAAGACTGGTGGTGGCTAATCTTTAGTTGGATGTTGCTACATTATTACAGTCATTAGGTACTTATCTTGTGGCATTTCTTTTAGGAAATAATCACATGGACTCATGAATGAATGCAGTATCATAGGTCTATCCAATGACCTAATGAAGCCGTGAATACGTGCACATTACCAACTAGCCAGTGCACCCTCCCGGGCAATCATAAACATTACCAGCTATTCAGTGGTCTGTTCATCCCTTCCGGGAACATATTGTATCATCATGTTCCTTACGGAAACCTTTCGTATCATTATTCGTATAACATTGCCAACTGATTAGTGGCCATTCGTCCCTTCCGGGATATCCCTCTTGAGGGACATTCGTATCATCATTTATCCCTTGCAGGATATGCATATACATGTTGTGCATGTCTCATTCTCTTAGACACATATCATGTTATGTTACATGAACATGTCGATAGACTCATCAATATAAGATGAACAAATACATCCTTTACTGTCGTTACCACATAGATGAATCAAACGATCATCATTAAGTCATTCACTTACCTTTCCACGAATCATATAATACTTTTCGTACCATTTACATACACTTAGATATCATTTCCTAGATGAATGAGGGTAGTCACCCTAGTCACTGAAATCAAAATCATAGTAAGATCATACATTCAAACACTTATCATACCACATATCATATACGTCCTTTCATATATATCATTTCACAAATGAATAAGGTACTCACACTGAATCATAAAATAATAAAATCATATAGTCAATTCAATTGTTTACTTGTCATAATATCATAATAGATCATATAACTTGTTAACTATAAAATTATATCATTTCACAAATGAATAGAATACTCACACTGCCTATCTCGCAAGTTCATTAGCTCAGCTTAGATCGTGGTATGCATGACCTCCCTCCGTGGTCCTATATCGAAATAAATTAAATCATATGTTTTTATATTTGAAAATGTCCTACTCCACTTAATTCCTCCATTTTCTTACTTCTCACATTTCAAACGGTATTGTTGGGCTTTCCTTATTTAGTCTTTACACCTTCAATATCATGAATTCCTGTGAACCGAAAATTACATTACTAGTTTAATAAACTGATCAAAAGCATGACGGTGTTTGAGACTAATGCAAATAGCGACTCCTAATCTAAGCCCAAATACAATTAATTAGTCCTAGTAGAGCTATTCTCCATTTAATAATTAGAAACACAAAACCCCAGTTAGAAGTCGAAAATTATATCCTTAAGATCAATAGAATATCTAAAAGTACTCTAAAGCTTCTTCTGAAGAGTTGCTCAATCAACTCTTTAGAGCTCTCTGTTTTTTTTTTTTCTAAGACAAGCAAAACGGCTTTCATTTAAGAGAAAATCAATTGATGGGAATAAGTGCTTCACTTACCTAAGCTTGAAATTCCGTTCAAATTTACCGATGGAATTCTCTCCCCACCAATTCTGCGATCCCCTCTCTCTCTCTTTCTCAATTCTTCATTCTTGTCGGGCAGAATACATCATACCTTAAAATTATAAATATAAACATTTAAAGAAGGGCGGTGGAATTGGATGAACTAATTTGAATGTTTGACAGGTGGAAAGTAACCACCTCATGCAATTAACTATTATATTTTATGAAATTTATGTACTTTAACAAATTAAAACTGAAGAAGCTCGTCCAGAGGTGATTAACTAGTCCTTGTGGCTTGCATTAATATATTGGGTTTAAGTCTATGAAAAATTTAATGGGTTTAGGCTTCAATATACTCGAAGAGAATCATCATCTAGTAATTGTCATATCCTCCTTATCATCTTTATTTACATATTTTGTACCTAATAAATGTATGCACATAAGATATATTAGAATTACTTTTATGTATGATGGTTATCACACCCTAGAACCCTAGACTAATAACATGACAGAGTTAAGTGCATGAGAGAAGGACTTTACTTAAGACTAGAATAGGTGAAGTTGCGAGCCCTAGGAGCTTTTCACTTGATTGATTTTTACTTGTTTACTTGTTGTTCTAATTATTTGCATTCTATTCCGATTATTCAATTGACTTGATTTGGATACAATCGTGTCAATTTTAGTGCTTCGTAGTGGATTGGAACGAGTTCTCGTGGAAACGATACTCTACTCATCCTTTATTACTTGATTGCGCTACGTACACTTGCGGGCATTATTATTTATGCAACACCGACTTGTTGCTCTTCCATTGGCGTGGCGAGAGACTGTTTGTGGGTCGGAAACTTCATAAAGTTCCACGGCTCTTCCACTCCCACTGTTCATGGAAAAACCCTTTTTCAAGAAAGTGTCATATCTACTGACAAACACCTTTCGTTCAGCAGACGAGTAAAAGTTATATCCCAAACTTTCTTTAGGATTATGCACAAACCTATACTTTTATGATCTCGCACCAAGTTTGTTTGCATCTTGTACCTTTACATAAGCTGGGTAACCCCATACCTTAAGGTGCTTGAAACTTGGTTTCTTACCCTTCCATATCTTATATGGTGTACTAGATATAGAATTAGAGGGAACTTTATTTAAAAGGTAGATGGTTATTTGTAAGGCATATCCCCAAAATGAAATGAGGAGTTCAGTGAAGCAAATAATGGACAACATCACATACAATTACTCCTCCCAACTATCCCATAGTACAAGGAAGAGCCCATTAGGAAACTATTCCAATTTTTTATTAGTTTGTTCGACATGAAATAAATTGTCATTAATATCCAAAACTAAATACTATTCCAGTTCCCCACATTCATCTCATGACTATGAAACAACCATTGCCTTGAAAAATATTTTATTGGAACTGGAATATAATAACAATTATTTGGCTCAATAGTTTTGTACAGAAGCAAATACAAGCAAAAGATTCCAACTGATATTGTAGCATGTCTTGCACCATTGTCACATATGGGCTGCTCTCCTTCACTTGTCATTCTACTTCTTCTCAATCCCTGCAACAATTTGCAGATGTGAGAACCACATTTGGGATCTAATACCCATGAAGTAGAAATTATAATTAAAATATTTACTTCAATTACAAACACACCTATAGAATTGGCTTCAAAAGCCCTTTTCTTTTTGCTTCAGCTTTGCTAGTTATTGCTTACAATTCCTTTTCCAATGGCCATCTTTCCCACAATGGAAGCAAGTGCCATTTTCAAAGAGTTTCTCTTTCCCTTCTTCTCGATCTGCTTTTTGGTTTCACAAATTTATTAAAACATTTCCCATTTTCATAGGTTTTTTTTTTTACTTCTTCTTAAGGGCTTCTTCCACTAATAAGACCTTACCCTTATCCTTCACAAGGCGGGTCTCGACAGTCTTTGGCATATTAAGGAGCTCGTGCAATGAGACATCCAGCTTGTTCATGTGAAAGTTTATAATAAACTGTGAAAAAGATTCAGGCAGAGATTGAGCATTAAATCCTGACTCAATTCTCCATCCATTGTGAAGCCCAAATTCCCTAATTCTGTAATTAGATTGATTAGCTTGAGGACATGAGCCTCAACAGAAGTACCCTCAGCCATCCTTGCTTGGAAGAGATGCTTCGATAACTCATATCTAGCAGTTCTACTCTTCTCACCGTACAACTCCTTGAGGTTAAGAAGAATAGATTTAACATCCATCTTGGCATGTTGCCGTTGGAGCTCATTGCTCATGGATGCCAGCATGACGCACTGAACTTGAGTGCTATCATCTTGCCACTTCCAATAAGCAGTGTTTTCTTCCTCGGTGGTACCTTGTGCCGGTGGCTCAGGGTCGGCAGAATCGAGAATGTAGGAGACTTTCTCCTGTGTGAGGACGATCCTCAAATTCCTTAACCAGTCCACATAGATCAGCCCAGTGACCTTGTTAGTATCTAATATGCTTTAACGACAGCGATGCAGACATGATAGCAGATAAATCTACAAAAAGAACAACATGCATGAGCAGATATTCATGAAATATGATGCATGATTATCGAGGACTTTCGACTAAATCACGTCTCTCACTAAAGTTAGCGAATTCCATTACCCTCCACGTGGAAGACGGGAGACCCCGTTGGAAGGTCTCCTAGTGGGTAAAATGGAATCCTATTTATCCTACCGAGGTCTCGCATGTAACACGACAAACCTCGAATAAGTCCACAGGTAGGTAACTCTTAACCAATTACATCTCATGTAAC
>JAOYND010190935.1:0-16643 GCA_025802135.1 Lagerstroemia fauriei
ATTATGTAAATTCTTAATTTATTTAATTATACTATCATAAATATATAAATTTTGTATCGTATTTTGAATTATATTTTACATAATAATAATAAAATACCCTCACGCAACCCGACCCGTGCCCCGCCCCGGCCCATTGCTATCTCTAACCTCGATAATGGTCGTTCAAACAATGAAATTTGTGTACACTTATCTCTCTAGTATCTAATCAAAGCAATCGGAACCAAATTGCTCTCACGATTTATATATATATATATATATATACACACACTAGATGCAGACCCGTGCTACGCACAGAATTGTTAAATATATAGTTGATTATTAAGTTGTATTTTTATTGTATATGTTACAATTTTGTATTAATTTTTATAACATATTTAATTTTTAATATAATTTATCATGAATGAAAAATAAAATCTATAATTAGAAAAGGTAGAAAGTAGTTAGTATTAGTTATACTTTTAATCTGCTTTTACACTTTCACTCCTTTTATCAGTTTTTTAAGTTTACTTATTAAAGGTACTTTTGGAATCTCAAAAGTGAGACCAATACTACCTCCCTTCTTCAATATAACTCGAGGTTTACCCGTGTGATGAACGATATGTGTTATCTCAATAAAAATTATTAGAAATATATATTCGTGATTGAATGCAATAAAAATAATATATGCTTAATTTATAAATTGGATAGGTATAATAGTTGGCTGTAAAAATGTAAACTAATAATAAATATATTAAAAAGAAAAAAACATGGAGAGATATGGATGGACTTTCAAGTAGGAGAGAAAAAAAGGAGAGAAGTGGATAGTTATATGTCAAATTTATGATTATATCCTTGTTTCATTCTAATATAAGGGTTAGAAATATTTCAATTTATATGCACAAAGGGAATTTTCGGAATGAAAAATGTGACACCAAAGAGGGGTCTGTTCCCTTAAAGTAATAATAATAGATAGATACATATATGCTTCATTGATCACTAAGGATAATGTCCTAAGTCTTGGGTTCGAGTCATCCTCTAAGTAAAATTGTTAGAAGGGACTATTTGAACTTGGATTTTGACAAACACCGGTTTATTGTATTATATTAGGCTCTTTGCGATGCTACATTGATGGGACAAGTGCTAGTACTGGTTGTCTAATTCGTTTGATATACTTGCTGTTGAACATGAGAGAATATTTTTATAGAAGGGATTCCTAGATTACCACTACTGCTTTCCTCCTTTTTTTGGAGGAATATTTATATGTATATGTATTTATGCTTCCCTTAATATGACTTAGACAAATAACTGTTAATAGTGTAATAAGAAGGAATAAGTAGACATTTCGTTCTTAGTCTTTTAGCCTTTTATCATTTTCGTCCTAAATTTTTTGGGATAAATTTGATCCTCAACCTTTTAATTTTGATACATTTTTAGTCCTTTGTAAAAAAAAACAAAAGGCTGATAGAGATGGATGAGACTGAAAGGGATTTTGTCAGCAATCACCCACCCCAGAGACGGCTAGCGATCTTGAAAATGGAGTGGTTGTTGGTTAGGCTTCCTCTTCTTTCTATTTGGAGAATCCCTTGAATCAAGATTATGTAAATCAAAGGGGAAATAGGTCTCATTGATAATCAAATATTTCCTTAGAAAATCACGTTAGTGCATAGGCGACCAACCATCCCAGAGATTATGGGTGGCCGCTAGCGAGATCCTCGTCTTTCCTAACCGTCTTTATGGCCCATTCTATCTATCTCTTTTTATTTTTAAAGAAAAATTATTATTTTATTATTTTATTATCATGTCAGTGAATTTATTAATATATTAAATAATACAAAGGACTAAAAGTATACTAAAGTAAAAATGTTGGTGATTAAATTTGTCCTAGAAAAAAAGACTTAGGACAAAAATAATAAAAGTATAAAAGATGGAGAACTATATGTACTTTCCCATAAGAAGAATTACCAACACAAATTACCCAAAAAAAAACAGAGAATGAGCAATGTAGCATAATAGATTCAGCAATATCTGTGATTCTATATTGCTTTTTTATTTATTTATTTATTTATTAATCATGATTCTGTATTGCTTTAATATCTTCTTTCCTTGTCTCATTTTCTGTTTTTAATACTTACTGCGCATAAAATATCATTTGTTTAATAATCATTAGATTTAACATTAACAAAAGTATGATAATCTATTTTGAAAAGTAAAAAACTATTTACTATTCTTTTCTTTCTCTCGCTCACTCTTCCTATTTCTTCTTCTCTCCTGCCATTTTCCCCCCTCCTCTTCATCATCAGTCAACTCCATGCTGAAATTTTCTTCATTATCAATAAACTCATACGGTCAATTTGGATATTCCAATTTTGTTTCCTCCACCATCTTTTAAAGAATCATTGAAAATTAATGGTAGTTAATTACTTACTTTAATCGTGGTAAAAAAACCAATATCTCTACTATTTCCTTAAAATAACTTATACTGTGTGTAATAAGGGTTAGCGTGCAGTTTTATTGTATATTAGAGAGATTGGGAGAAGAGAGATTGAATTGTAGTTGTTGTTTGTGAGACTTTCACTAGACTTATAGGATCTAAACTTATAGATGGTTACACCCAATTATTCTTATAAATCAGGTTTCAATTTACATTAATTGCACCATGTGGAGTTTATTTCTCAATACTCTCATGTGGTAACATGACTTATACTTGTCATGTGCCCTTAGACACCCGTTTCTCAGTAACTGACATCGAACTAGACATTTTTCTTATATACTTGGACAAAGGGGATATATGGCAATGAGGCAGGCTTTTTCTCCCATTCTCGGGTTAGCAAACTTTACACGAGTCGAGATTTCTTTTTCTTAATCGATTCACTGACCATGAGCGATATACTTTTCTTCCTAACTCCAGTTTAATTCCCAAGTTACACACTCATGATTAACAACTAACAACAAGTCAAGCATTTTTGTTTTGGTCTTGGGTTTACTAGCTACGAGCTCCATACTCGAGTCTAGTACAATGTGAGTCCACATATTAATCTGCTCTGATACCATATAAAACATATACCAGGCCTATAAGAAGCTGGACTCATGTCCACCTAATTGTGTAAACTTATAGATGTCAGAGTATCTAAGGGGAAAAAGTACCAATGATACAAAAATTTTGACTAATCTTACACTATGGTACAAAATCTTTAAAATGTTATTGAATGGTACAAAATCTTTGACAAGTTGACACCGATAATACAAACCGTTAATCATCTGTTAATGCCATTAGCAATTGCTGATGTGGTGAAAATGTGACTACTGACGTGGCGTCTACGTTGTTGTTGACAATAACATAACAATAAAAACCTTAGGAAAAAAGTCAATGGTACAAAAAATATGGCTAATATTATAATATGGTACAAATTTTTTAAAACATTATAAAATAATACACAATTTTTAAATTTTTATTATTTTTATATTTTTAAAAATAAAATCTTGAGTCCATTCATCTCCATTTTTTCTTCCCACACTCTCTCATGTCGTGATCATCACCAATCGACTTTGCAACAATTTTCTTTATCTTAATACTCCTCAGAGGTTAGAGAGACTAAAACTGTCATGGTGACTACTTATAGAGAGCACATGGTCGCATATGAGGGAGATAAGTTACCTGTCTTAACGTCATCCCTAATACTTAAGTTAAAAATTATTATATACAAACTATTTGGTGACATGAACTAAGTATTCAATCTTGATTTTTAGACTGCTTTTTCTTGAATTGAGTTTTTTAGTTTACTGATATATACATTTTGCATATCATCGAAAACAACATGTCACTGACGATGATCACTTCAATGATATTTTTATAGTTATGATCCTAAATATCAATTTAATGACAGTGACAATGATGTTAGTGATAATGTGCCATTGGAAACTTTGTAATTGCCAACAAAATAAAATGATAGTACAACTTTAAATATTTTGTATTTAACGATATTGTATCACATTATAACATTAACCCAACTTTTTGTACCATTGGTATTTTTTAAGGTTTTTACTGTTATGTCATTGTTAGCATGCCTACGTTAATAGCCATGTTAGTGCCACATCAGCAATTGCTAACAACGTTAACACATAATTAACGGTTCATA
The DNA here is from genome assembly GCA_025802135.1 of Lagerstroemia fauriei. Lineage (NCBI taxonomy): Eukaryota > Viridiplantae > Streptophyta > Magnoliopsida > Myrtales > Lythraceae > Lagerstroemia > Lagerstroemia fauriei. Next base: position 4,116 of record JAOYND010190935.1, read on the forward strand.
CTATCGGTGTCAATTTTTCAAATAGTTTGTACAATTCTATAACGTTATAAAGATTTTGTACCATATTATAATATTAGCCAAACTTTTTGTACCATTAGTACATTTTCCCAGCACCTAATTTTTCTTATAAATCAAGTTATAATATATCAATTGCTCAAAATATAATTTATTTCTCAGTGCTGTCCTCCCCAAGAATTTTGAAGAAGTTATTAACTATTGGTATCTTTAACGTTTTTGTCATTTTGATGCGGGAACTGCATTTCACATGGCATAACAGTGACTTCACTGCAATTAAAAGTGTTTTGTCCAAATTGCAGAGGATATAGAAAAAAACAAAACACATGCATCCTTGATATTAATTATGTAAGACTATACAGTTAGCATAAACTGTACCAATTCGTGAATCATGCGACTTATATGTTGTTTCTTAATTGCACTGAAGTACGTAGCTTGGAAAAGAGATTGATTGGTCCTTGTTACGATGGAAAAGATTCTTAACACTGTGGATTAATGAGGAGACGAACTACGGATAAATGTACTCCATTTTACCAACTAATAAGTCTATGATGAAAAATGTTATATAGTCCTACTTCATAGTAATATGATGAGGAACGATCAATTAAATTATAATCAGTAATAATTAAGGTAACTGTTCATATAATTAATACTAACTTGCTTGTTTGTTATAATTTAATTGATATTTTCTCAAATCACATGGTGAGATATGACCATTTAAAAATTAAGAATTTCTCAAGATGCATGAAAATTGAGATAACTCTTCAAAATTTTTCGGACAATTGGCTCCTTTTTTTTCCTTTTCCTTTTCCAAATATATGACATTTGAAATTTTACTAGTTCATAACTTTCTCATTTGAAATTCAATTCACGAACCGTTTAAATTGTTGCATTTCTAATTTGATTAACTTTCACTTGACATAATAATTATGAATATTCGATGAATTTTTCATGTCTAAGATATCATTATAACTTACAATTAGTAATAAATATTACTTAAATATACTTCAAATATACTTAAAATTACACTATTTAATTATGATAAAAAATTATATGAAATAATAATAATCATGAAATTTCTTTGAGTATGATTATTTTATAACTATAAAACATATAAAAAAATATCAAAATAATTTTTATTATAGAGGTAAGAGAATAAATAATAAACATGTTCCAACAAGATACCATTGAAATATCTTACAGATTTCGGGAAGGGGTTTGGGTACCATAAAAAAATATAGAGTACCCGGATCCAATCACCCCTACAGTTTATCTATGATTTTTTCATTTATACTATCTTACATAAACCTTCATTGTAACCAAAGGGAAAAAAAACTCATCGAATAGACACAGAAGTTGTTATGGAGGAGAAAGTCTTTTATGCCACGGTGTTACCACGTGGCATTGCTTACGTGGTGACACCGCGTGGTGACATCAGCCAATCAAAATCAATTATGAACCAATTAGAATCAATTATCCTTAGGGTTATTTTTTTCCCTTTTAAATTTTATAAAAAAATCACATAATTAACTGATTCTAATTGGTCGGTATCATCACGTAAGCATTGTCACGTGGTAACACCGTGGTATAAAAGACTCTGGAGAATCCAAAGTATTGATCCACAATCCACATTTATTATTGATACTAACGGAGAAAAAAAAAAGAGAGAATAATTCTGATTCTCCTGTTGACACCCTTCCGACAACCATTACATTTGGTCCCACCCGAGCACCTTATCAATGGAAACGCCAAATTAAGAAGGAATATAGAACCAATATCTGCATATCAGTAGGTGTATACCGAAAATCAGTACCTTATCTTAATGAGAAAATTCATGTTGGAAGAGTTTTACTCCCTTTAATGAGCCAATCTGATACGAACCTAAATTAGTTAGGGCCTGTCGAGTTTTTGGATAGTGGGTGGTGACATGAGAATAATAGCTATTACTCTTTGAATCCCACTGCAGGCAGCTATGACTCTCCATGAAAATGACAAAGCTACTCGATCTTGATATTTTTGAGTCGTGTGCTCCAAAATCACCCTGTCTACAGATTCTGCTCGAGATCGTTCCCATGAGGTGGGAAAACATCTGCGTAGTCGGGTCTGTCCGACTCGACACCACCGTTGTAAGTGGAGCGATTGAGGGCCACAAGAACTCGCATTAACCGAACTTCACCACTCGATTTAGCAGAAACTCGGAAGGGAAAGAGATCCATGTAGGAGCAAGTCGAGCCGTGTGTCCGCATGTCGCTAGAAAGATTAATGGTCTAGTACCCGGAACCATTCGCACACCGGCCGAATCCCTTCGCAAGAATCAGTCGCCTAATGTGAAATGTGAATGCCTTATATTGTCACAGCAATTAATGCTATCAACTTTAGATTTTGAGGAAATATACATTTATATATAGTATTACCTGATATGGTCTGAAGTATACTTTACACTTTTTTTTCCCTATATACTAACTTTATGCATTGTAACCCTTCGTGGCATCACGAGAAAGTCTTTGATGGGGATTCGGATCGTACATAAAATTAATATGGAGCAGAAGAGAGAAAAATTGCACACACGATACACATGATTCGGGGTAGCGGTGGAGTTTCATCTGTACATCAACACCGAAAGGAGGCTCGGCGGTATCTTTATTATTGAGTAATAAAAGGATGAGACAGGACGGGACAATTCATAAGACACATAGTCTAATCCTCAAGACACAAATGCAGTCCAATCCTCAATGCATATTACATCAAAAATTCCAGCCCTTTACATAGATCTGATATAATCTCTATTCAAAATATTCTCGATATGTCAAGATATGATTTTCCCAAAAGATAAAGTATCAAATCTAGAAAAATAAGAAAATTGAATCGGACTCAACTACCTTTGAAATTAAAGATACACCCAACAACTTTTAAAGCATAAGATGTATCACGTGACAATGCCGACGTGGTATATTCGTCAATTAGGTTCACTATTTATTAAAGTTTCTTATATTTATTTAGGATTTTTTTATATTTCTTTAGGTTTTGTGATTTGATAATTGTAACTTTAATTATATATTAATTTTTAATTGAAGAGACATATTATATTGATATTGTTAAGCGGTATATCCGATGGCACTTGATACTTGTGGCTAGAGATGACATATTATACTATAATCCAAAATATAGTATAAATTTATATATTTATAATAATATAGTTAAATAAATGTAAAATTGTTAGAATCTATTACTATTTTAAGGGAAGAGGACACCTTCTGGTGTCACTTTTTCCGATTCCTAAAATAACATTCATCCAATTCAATTTAAAGGCTTTTATCACAGGATAATAACGTACTTTCACTACAGCACTTCTCACTTTTTTCTCTAAAGGAAAAAAACTACCCACCCACTCCTTCCTTCCTCCCTATCTCTTCGTCCCATTTATTAACTTCCACTCTTTCCTTCCTCCCTATCTTTTTGTCCCATTTCTCTTAACCGCTCTACGAACTTTGTTGGCGATACCATACATTTGATTTTCTCAGTGGACCTAGCTCTATTTATTTCTTCATGCATTCTTATCTATTTACATAATGTAAAATTATTTTTCTCTGTGATTTTATTTGATACACAATGTCAATTACACTTCTAAACAATTCTCACGATTTCATTCATACTCCATTTTACATGCACTTTTAAATACTTTTGATATTTGCTTGCATATAATTTGTTTGATTCATTTCATTTTACGATTAAAAATATTTGTTATGTCAAACCATGTTCGACAATCCTCACCGTGCGGAGCGCGGGTCTTCCCTCTAGTTTGCATAATTTTAACTAAATAGAGTGATTATTATTTAATTTGTTAAGATAAAATTTAATTTAAACATATGTAATTAGATTATATAATATATGGGATGCTCTTCCTCGGGGCGGGGCTAATGGCCATGCTCGCAATATGGGCATGGCACAGCTGCCTGTTGAATGAATGCAGCCTTTCCGCGTTAGGGAAATTGTCAGAGAATTTAATGTCTTAGTTGGAGATTGTCTTAGTGTTCAGAGGTTCTAGCAGATTCCTGGTAGAATCCTTTGTAATTACATTGGTCTTATACCCACTGTTCGACAGTGGATCAAGAGCAGCTGAAAAGAGTTTGAACAAGGAACCGAGGTGGAAGTCTAGGTTGACTCCTTAACCCAGGAAATCTAGGGGAAATCTAGATCAAATCTCCGGGACTTAATGTATGAGGCAAGGGCTGCTTGGTTGGGTTGTAGCCGTTGGCCCTGATGCTGGTCAAGGAATAGGATGGATACGCTGGCTAGATGGGCATGGACCGGAAACAACTTGAATTCAGTGCTCTGCTGCTCTTTCCCCTTGAACTCGTTATTGCTCCAAAGATTCTCTGAAGTATAATCTAACGGGAAAACAGACATGTTTTCTTGTGTATCTTCCTCTGTCAATTTATCGATGGACAGTAATTTATATAATTTACTATATATATATATTTATAAAAAAAGAAAAACGAGTGTGTCATTTGAGGGATTCCTGAAAGGTACCTCAAATCCTAAAGTGAGGCTATCAAATAGTAGTCCTGGCCCGGAACCGGCCCGGTCAAATCCGGAACCAGTCCTGACCGGCAACTGTGAGGGGGATGATTTCAGGCGGGTCCCTTCAAAGCCGGTTCTAAACTAGAATCGGAAATGGCATGGAATTGGTAGTTACAAATTGAAATCGAAAATTGAAAAAAATTAACAATGGGTTTAATCAATTTACTTATTAAATTATACATTTTTTTATATATACTACGTTTAATTTTTTAAAATTCAATTTTATTATAATCTATAACAATCTATGTATTAATTTGTTTAATTTCGCCAAACCGACCGTTTACTGGGTGATTTTGGAATATGGCTCGGAACCATTCTAAGAGTGGTTCAGGACTAGTTCCATGCCTCAATGAAAACCGGAACATGCAGTTTTGAAGTGAAACTAATCAGTTCCAAATTGTGGCCAGGACGACTCGAACATGTTCGGTGATAGTGAGGTATCTTGAGCCACATTCTTCGATAATGTGGGGGAGTTTTTCAGTTTGAGGAGTTAAGTGGTGGTGCGGGGACTGCTCAAGCTAGGTGACACTTTTTGGCACGACTAAATAGTTAGGTCTAGACCTGGCATGATAACCTGGTTCAAAGGCTATCTGGCCCAATCCTAATTGGTTCAGGTCTGTGCCAGATATTTTAGATATGGCAGGATCTAATTAACGCTGGACATACCATGTCAGATCTGATGCATATGTGGCGTCCATGTCATATGCCAACTCGGCACCAAATTAATGATGTTAGCAGTTCTGTCCCAATTTGTACCATCAAGAAACCTTTTAGAAAATTAATATAGTCACATGCAATGATAAAAAATTATTGTACCAATATAAAACTTTCGGGAAAGTTAATGTACCAGACATGTAATTTACTATAATGTAAAAACGTTTAGAAAAAATTATCGTGTTTAATGGTTGGATAGATATGAGTCGATAAAGTAACGTGTCGTGCTTGTGCCCGATCTTATCGAGTGGGCCCGGGCCGAATCGTCACCGTATGTCAAGTAGTCCCGAGCAAGTTGCTTGGATTTGTTAGTGAGAGTGAAGTGGGGGGCTCGAGCAACCATCGTTTGAGTCAAAGGCGAGCTGCTCCAGCCATAGAAACTGAATAATGAGCGAGTTACTTGAATATCTCTGCTAACAGCATTCTGAACAAGTTGCTCAAGCCAGGTGAATTGAGTAATAGGGGAGTTTGATTCTATTCAAAATTCAATTTTTGGGTACAATAAGAATTTATATTTGCAGATTCTGTTAGAGGAATTTGCGGTTATTTTGGAGATTCCATTTTCCCTACAACTATTATCTTCCTTGGAAAGGAAGCACATGGCAAAATCTCATAATTTACAATCAATTCATTCAATATTTCCTTTTCTAGAGGGCCATTTTCGCTCGAGCCCATATGATCTTCTTAGGTATTCAAATTTAGTATGTCAGTGGTTGCGTCGGCCCAGTAAGAGATGCCGGTTATCCTAGTAGCCGTCGGTAGGGATGGGTTTAGGGGGGTGCGGGAGACAACGCCCATTAAAATCGGGAAAATCCTTAATATACTAAGCATATTTCACTTAATTTTGTCCAATTTTTATTGAACTGTCATATTTCGCCCCCCCTTAAACCCGTTATGTTAGTGTCTTATGGAGTTTCACCCCTTGAACTCATTATGTCAGTGTCCTATGGAGTTTCGCCCCCCTTGAACCAAGTTTCTGGATCCGTCCCTGGCCGTCGGTGAGATGTACACAAACATTGAGTATAATAGTGACCGGTTATACTAATAAAATATGGATAGTATCACGAAGCATGATCGAATCATTTGAAGAATGTTTAAAAACAGATAAATCATGCTGTTCCATTTGAATTTAAACTAGGAGAACTCGATCATGAAAGAAGTCATGAGTATCTTCAGAATTGGATTTAGCAAAAGGAAATATCTGTTCATGAAAAATCACATGTCGTGAAATGAGTACCTTGTTGCTCTGCAGGTCCAGCAACTTGTACCCTTTGTAACCAGCTGGATAACCCAGAAAAACACAGGCCCTGGCTCGTGGGCTGAACTTTGATCTTTGATTGGGAGAGGTTGAGCTGTAACAGAGGCAGCCAAACACCCTTAAGTGATCATTTGAAAGCTTTTTCTGGGTGAGAACTTCGAATGGTGTTTTATTGGACAATAAGGGAGATGGAATTCTATTGATTTTATTGGACAATAAGGGAGATGGAATTCTATTGATTAAGTATACGGCAGTGAGAATGCAATCCCCCCAGTATTGCAATGGAACATGAGATTGAAAAAGAAGAGCTCTTGCCACATTGAGTATGTGTTGATGTTTTCGCTCGACTACTGAATTTTGCTGTGGGATCCTAGCACAAGAATGGAAAGGCATGATCCCTTTTTCCTTGAAAATTTCTTGAAAAATGAGTTATGGTGCATTGTCAGTTCTCATTGCTTTAATTCTTGTGTTATATTAGGTTTCAACAAACTTGTAGAAACTCGGAAAAACAGAGAGAGCATCAGATTTGGCATGAAGTAAATAAACCCACACAGCACGAGAAGAGTCATCAACAATAGTGAGAAAATACTTGTGCCCATTTATTGTGGGTGTCGAAAAAGGACCCCAAATGTCTATATGAACCAATCAAAAGGATGAGGGGAAAGATGATTGTGAAAATCAAATGGTAGTCTTCTTTGTTTTGCCTGGTGACAAATGTCACAATGATCAGATAATTGAGATAGACTTTTGGAAATCGAAAGCTCTTTGTGGAGTATGCTGTGCTTGATTGAAGAAGGATGACCCAATCTAGAATGCCATCTGTCGAAATTTGAAGTTGCACCAGTTGCTGCAACTGAACAACAGAAAGGTGTTTTTGTGTCGAGCAAATAAAGATGATTGACCAGCCTAGCCCTCCCAATCATTGAACCCTGAGCCAGGCCCTGTATGGCACATGAAGAGGAAGTGAAATTAATAGTGCAGCCAAGGTTAGTGACGAGGGAACTCACACTCAGTAAGTTTAGATGGAACGAAGGAACAAAGAGGACTTCCTGCAAGTGTAAGAACTTTGATAGTTGAACAGAGCCTTTTTGATGTACTTTCACAACTTCACCATTTGGTAGTGTGATGGGAATCAGTGTAATGTGTTTGAGTTGACTAAACAGAGTGGAATTTGAGAAAATGTGGTGAGTGGCTCCTGAATCCACTATCCAAGAAGAAGATGAAAACAGACCATTGGAGAGTGTAAGAGATAATGGAGAAATACCAGACACATGGAAAGCAAGTGGATCGGAGGATGGGGCTGTCGAGTTTTCAGGAGTGGTCTGGGTATGACCACGCAACTGCATGCTTAGGTTTGAAATCATCTGTTAGATCAAATCATTTGTGAGATCACCAGAGGGCGTGATGGCTAAGTTAGCCGTTGGCTGTGATTTAAAAGTTTCCTTTGACTATTCTGCAGAAAATTGCTGGGTTGGGCCTTGGGCTTGTCTGGGCTTGGGCTGATATCCAGGTGGATACCCATGCAACTTATAGCATCTGTCCACCTTATGCCCAGTCAGCCCACAATGAGTGCAAGTGGGCCGATCTCTTCTTCCTTTGTTCAATAGAGGTGCTGCAGTAGCCATCGCCGGTGACGATGACGAAACAGAGAAAGCCATAGAATCAACCATTGAAGAACCCCCTGAATTGATCATAGAATCCGCCATTGAAGAACCCCTTGAATTGATCATTCTCTGCCTTTCTTCCTGTACTATGAGATTAAAGACCTTTGACACAGAGAGAAGAGGATCAATCATAAGAATTTGACCACGGATTGCAGCATATGAGTCGTTCAGACCCATTAAAAACTGCATCACATACTCTGTTTGCTGATAATCCATCCAGTTTTTCATACCTCCACACTCACAAGTAAGAACAGGTTGGTAATTTCGAAGCTCATCCCACAATATCTTTAGTTTTGTGAAGTAAGAATTCACATCAAGTGACCCCTGCGAGAGAGTGGTCAGCTGTTGCTTAAGCTGAAAACTCTAGGAGCGTTACTCTGTTGAAAATGATCCTTGAGGTCCAACCAAACAGCTTTGGTAGTGTCCAGGTACAATAAACTGTCTGCAATCTCCTTAGAAACCGCATTTAAGAGCCAAGAAATTACCATACTATTGCATCTGGACCAAACACCAGCATTGGCGTCGTCTGCAGCAAGTTGTTCCAGTGAGCCATCAACAAAACCGAGCTTGTTCTTTGCGTTTAGAGCCATATGCATTGCTCGACTCCAGGTGTTGTAATTTACACCATTGAGTACACGAGACACTAGAACTAAGCCGAGATGGTCGCCACTGTGAAGAAAAAATGGGCTATGAATGTTGTCATTTTGAGATGAAGGATTTGTAAAAGCAGTGGTAGTCATAGTTCAATCGATTTAATCAGAGATAATCAGCACAGTAGAAGCAATAGCTCTGATACCATATCAGAGAAATAGAAGAAGAAAGGACGAGAAGATGAATTGAGGCTCGACACCTACAGAAGAATACCAAGCTAGAGAAAAGGGAGCAGAGCAATGTGAATGAGCTCAGCTCAAATTTTCCATTTTTGTGTAATGTTTATATACACACTCTGTACAATCAATGCTCACGCAGGAGCTGTTCTCTTGCAACAGAAAAAGATTCTCTCTCTCTCTTCTTACGTGTAATACAAAAAGAATTAAGAACAAATATTTACAAAATAATTTGCTCTGTAATTCGATCATGCTTCATGATAGATAGGATCCTAGTAATAAAATGAGAAACCAATTAGAACTGATTCTGATTCCTGTTACTAGCAGCGGAACCGTGTATATATAATCAATTATTGATTTCAACTGACAATAACTTTTTCATTCGGAATCTAAAAATTCTCGTATTATTTATACCTTATACTTATGGATTCCTAACTAAATTAATAAAAATAAAATAAAATTATAAAAATCTATCATAAACACTGATGCTATATTGTAAAAACCTACTAATTATAACTATAGCTTTGCAAAATTATTGCAACAGGAGAGAAAAAGACAGATCCTAATGGGAAACCAGAATTTATGATATAATATAGGGGCCGAGTTTTTAATTCCATAGGATAACTTATGGATTCAAAATTTAAGAACCAATGCTATACATGATACGACCTAAATGCCATAAAAATATATAATACATATACCCGATCACCCTTAGTTTTCAGCAGAAAAACTTTTAGGTTGTTCTATCTCATAGTAACGTGATGAGAAAGAACTAATTAAATTGGTCTAATTAGTGATAATTATGGTAACTATTCGGGTGATTAATACAAATTTATACGTTTTTTACAATCTGAATAGTACTTTCTCATGTTATATACCCGCACCTACTCTCTTCTTTCCCGATGTCGTTGCCATTTTTCTTAAATTTTTGTTTTACCTTTTTCTAATATTTATATCTATATCATCTCGATTACTTAAGGTTATTTAAGGGAGACGTGAGTACTTTGAAACTTTACCCACTTTTCCTACCTTTTTTCTCCATGACAATTTTTGTTTACCGATCCATTCCCATGTTTTCTCAATGGCAGTTTTTATTTTAAAATTGTGCATTAATCTTTTAACATCCACAATTATCTGAAACCATTCATTGACAATATGTCATTTTACGACTGTATTTTCGTACATTTTCTCATTCGAAGAGCTTTGACTTATGGGATTGGAAAGAGTTTAGTTGACTTATTTAATTCGCACATAATAATATTTTTATCATTTTCAATTATATCCAATGATATTCACCATGTATATTGTTGGTAATTGGCTATATAATTTTATTATTTGAAATATGTCGTTATAAAAAAATAAATATTTTAATGAAAAATATTCAACATGACCAAAAGAGTGTGTAAGGTTAAGTACTAAAATCGACCCATGGGAAGCATAACAATTAAAATCACCAAATTGCCCCGTGTTGTTAATAAAGCCCAGTATTTAAATTCGTTGGTAATTTCCTAGCGTTGGCGTTAGCCAATCAGACTCCGCTAATCCGCTTTACCACTGGTCGTGTGTTAGGTGGCCAACCCAAAGGGCAGTCTCGTCCTAAGTAAAAATAATTAATATCCTCCCCTTTACAGAATTCAAATACATTTTAGTCCGCATGTACATATGAGTTTACCTTATCTTGTGGATTTGTAAGAGTGCGTAACGAATCCTGAGAACTAGTCGGATAAAATCCAAATATTCACGATATTTTAAAAAAAAAACTATACGATATAGGGCCACCCACATGATATCTCATACATTTTTTTAGTTTATATATTTATTCTTTTATTAAATAATTAATTAATTTTCTATTACGATTAGCTTGGAAACAGAAGAATCCATCGATGATATCTATGTTTGGTACCTTTTCCGTTTTTCACTTTTATCCTTAATTTATATATTAAAATTTATGATATACATTTAGGTAAAATAATAACTTCACCCAACGATGGGATAGCCTGGTGGTTTAAGGCAATACGGCTGGGGGCAGAGGTACCGGGTTCGATTCCCCTCTAGCGCGACATGGAGGGATAATTGTTCCTAGGACCTAGGCATCACCAGCTTGAGCCACCATGGGGCGCACCCCACCGTTGGGTACCGGCTGAGCCCGAAGGGCAATATAAAGGCTGACCGGGGCCCCAGGATTAAACCTGGGTCATCAAAAAAAAAAAATAATAATAATAATAACTTCAATCATTTTCATCTCACTTCACATTTACGACCTTAAAAGAAAACATATTTTAGTATTTATTCATATTCTTCATATCACTCCACATTTACAATTTTAGTAGAAACATCTATCATATTTTTTAATAAATAATTTGAAATTGTAAACTTGAAAGGTAAAATTAACATAGTAGATTAATGACAACGGAGAATGACTTGCCTACATTATAAGCTAACGAATTTTAAATGAATTCAATTAAAGTACATTATAAATAAATGATATAATTATATATGTTCATCAAAATATTCCACATTTATTTTATTTGTATTTTCTTCCCGCGCATAGTATGGATCGGTATCTAGTGTCACCAAATGAGATGGAAAATCACAAAAAAAGAGCGAATAACTAAAAGAAGTTTCACGTGAAAAAATAAATGAAAATTTATCACGAGGAACAAGCTTAGTCTTTGACCGTCTCGGTCATTACACATCAAATAGTTTTTGCGGTCTTAACTACCAACTGCAGGGACTACGGTCTAATAGTTCAAAAAATTCACTTTCATACGATTCGATAAGTGCAATTTTTTATATTTAAATCTCTTATATGTATTCGTAAAAAATATTTTATAGAAATATGATTTTTAGGCCTGGATCTGAGGGGCATAAACTTCTTAAATTATATTTGACATTTGTTGATCTACGTCGACGAAGTAATTATTGCATAATAATTATTCAATTTATCTAATATATTTACGGTTGAATATAAAACTCTGAATATTGCGTAACAGGGGCCTGGATTGCATTATTGATAACTTCTGTTACCGTCTCCGGAGAGGTAAGGAGCTCCTTGCCTCCCAGGTGAGGGGTTCGATCCCTCGGGAGTACGAGTCCATCAGAATTTATCCTGATTTACCTGGCACACGTGACTTGCGGGTTATTACGTGTGCCCCGAGGAGGAGGTGTCGCAACCACCGCTAGTCGTGCCCGGAAGGCGCTCGGATACCTCGATTATAAAAAAAAAAAAAGATAATTTTTGTTACCCCTTATATATATATATATATATATATATAAAGTCTTTATGGTCTTAATTCTCGCTATATCACCAAAGGGGGTTGGTCCGAGTGGTAAGCAGCTCGGCACCGCTTAAGGAGGTCTCGGGTTCGAAATCTCACGTACGCAGACACCCCCTTTGGGAGCCTCACCCACCATTGCCAGGTGTGCGACCCGGGACGACCAACGGATTAGTCAAGTATGGATTGGCTGA
>JAOYND010191033.1:0-16638 GCA_025802135.1 Lagerstroemia fauriei
TTATTGACAATAATTTGTCTGAGTGCTTCAATTCATATATTCTCAAGGTAAGATCCTTGCCTTGCATTGACATGTTGGAAGAGATAAGAAGAGATATTATGAGGAGAATGAGTGAAAAGAGGGAGAAGATGCTTCAATGGGATGATATTCTTTGACCAAAGATAAGGAAAAAGGTTGAAATGAATAAGGTGACAAATGGTTTTTGCAGCCCAGCTCATGCTGGCAGGTATAGCTTTGAGGCGACCCATTTAGGCAACAGATTTACTGTAGATCTTTTATGTCAGATTTGTTCTTGTAGGATGTGGGATTTAACTAGTATTCCCTGATGTGTGACTCGAGGTGTGGCCCGATTCTCATGGCCTAGGTTGAAAGGGAAAACGGATTTGGTTCGAAATCAAGCGAGTGCAAATAGCCAACCAACGAAAGGGAACGTGACCTGCTATTTAGACCACTCGCCTAACCACGAACACGGAGACCAATCCACACAACGACTCACCTGGGTCGAGGCACGAATTGGGGGCTTTGGGAAACTTGGATCACCAAACTAACACGTTAGTTCAACAAAAGCAAGATTTCACAAGAGCAAAAGAGAGATTTACCTCACAAAAATGAACACACCTTTAATTCAAAATTCTATTCAAATCTAATCTGGTGGTAGTGACTCTTGAAGTCAATTTTTTAAATATGGTTGTTCCATTTAGTTCATCAAGCATATCATCTAGTCTATGAATAGGGTGACGATATCTTACCGTTATGTTGTTGATGGCTCTGCAATCAATACACATCCTCCATGTGCCGTTCTTCTTCAGCACGAGCAAAACCGGTACTGTACAAGGACTAAGACTTTCCCTCACATACCCCTTGTCCATCAGCTTGTGGACTTGTCATTGGATCTCCTTTGTTTCTTTGGGGTTGGTGCGGTATGCAGGACGGTTAGGTATGGATGCACCAAGAATGAAGTCGATTTGATGCTCGATTCAACATAACGGTGGTAAGCCTGGTGGTACTTCTTCCGAAAATATGTCCTCAAATTCCTGCAAGAGAGATACAACAACACTTAACAAAGTAGGGGTTATGTCGTTAGTAGCTAACATCGCCTCTTTGTACAAGGTTCTGTTGGGATAAAAGAGCTTGTTTAACCTCACTTTTTCTTGCCACTAATATAGTTTTCTCATTTTTCCTCTCAATCTCTTTTTTGTTGCTCATGTTCTTTTCATCTCTCTTTTTCTCATTTTACTTGATCTTCCAATATTTGTTTTGGAGACAATGGAAGGAGGGTTATGGGTTCCCCTGTAGTAGAAAGGAATAGCGGTTTAGGATGCCGTCATGAGTTACACGCCTATCAAACTGCCATGGCCTACCGAGCAAAAGATGACATGCCTTCATAGGGACAACACCTTAGCTTTTTTGTTACCTTCAACTCGCCGAAATCATTGAGCCATTGTAGTTTGTATGGTAAACGATGCCTGAAGGTTGGAATCCCCAACTTCTCTACTAGCTCAGTGCTCGCAACATTGTTGCAACTTCCTTCATCGATAATGACATTACACACCTTACCTTGAACTTGGCATCATGTGTGGAATAGGTTTTCGTGTTGATTATCCTTTTCCTCCACCATTTGAGCGCTGAGTATCCTTCGAGCAACAAGGAGGTCTCCTTCTTCTGCTTGTTCTCCATCATCGCTAAAGGATGGTTCCTCCTCGGATACTTCTTCCTCGGTCTCCCAATCACCTTGCTGATTGATTATCATGGTGCGCTTATTAGGGCAAACCAAGACCATAAAGGAAACAAAAAGTCTGTTTTTGATCTTGGACGTTGAGATTTATGGCACATGAGAATGAAGAGATTTAAGAGGACAAGATGTGCTAGGAAACTTCAACTTGAAGATGGACGAACTAGAACTCTCAAGCTCATTCACAATAATTCCAACAAGTTAGATCTATAAGGTAGGTATTGTGTTAGTTCTACATTCAATATTGGTGATTTGTTTTCTTTTCATCCAAGTCTATATTTAAGGACAAATCCTTTTCAAGAGGAGGGCAATGATGTGATCCAAGGCATGGATTTGAAGAATGCAAATGATATTCCTCTTGATTCGGAAATAAGAGCTTGAATGAGAAGATTGAAGGGCGTGAAGTTGCTGACAAGTGAGGATTATGGATTCACAATATCAAATTCATTACACATGCAGCCCAAAATGGAGGATAAATACTATTCTCAGCAAATATATTTCAGCTAAATATCAAGAGTGTAAGTTCTTCAAGAAATATATTTCAGTTGAAATATCAAGAGGGAAAGTATTTTGAAGAAATATATCTCAACCAGATATAAAGAGGAAGAATATTTTTCAAGAAAGGAAGTTGAGAGCAGTTACAAGGGCAAGAGTAACACAAGACAATAATGATATAGTTAAGTTAGCTTCTAGAATATATCACTTTTCTCTTTTGACAAGTAGAATATATTACCTTCCCATTTATTTAGTTCTGAAGATATAGGATATATTTGATATTTTCTATAGGGAAACTCTTAGATTTACTTTATTATTAGTTTCCCATCACATGAGGTTCATTTAGGAAGGTTATTTTGATGTAATATTGCATTTTGGTCAATTTAAAGGCTGGTGCATAGTCTTGGACGAATTTTAGACTCATATTATGGATTAATAAAATGTAAGATTTTATTCTCATCGGTTCTTTGAAGAACTGAATGAACTTATCAGAGTTTTCTGTGGCGTTCATCATCAACTTATCAATCAACCCTTCCATAGTTGATAGTGGCGTCTTCACCATACCAAGGTTCTTACCTCTCTATAGGTAATAGGTCGAGGTTTCACCATTTGAGCTTGACAATGACACGTTTCTTGGAGACCTTGGTCGAAGACAGGTTTCGTCACGAGTTGGTGAGGTTCATATCATACTTGGTATCGGATTTCATCACATTGTTGGCGAGGTTCGCATCATTCCCTGCCCCATGCTATTTCTTTGATTCATTGGTTGGGAAGGGATCCTGCAGACTATGTATCTGATTATCTTAAAAGGCCTATGTATTTGATGGCATATGAGCTTCATCAATTAAATGGGAAAAGGATGTGGCCACAAGTTCAATCTGAGGACACTTTGCCTCCACCTTCTAAAAGACAACCAGGAAGGCCAAAGAAGGTAAGGAAGAAGGACAAGTCTGAGCTGGAGAAAGATGCTACTATCCTTTCTAAGAAAGGAGTTTCAATGAAATGTAGTCTATGCAATACATATGGGCATAATAAAATATCTTGCAAGGGCAAAAGGAAAGGACAAGCAGACACTTGCTCAGTTGAGGGAGAAGGGCTAGTTGAAAGAGAAGGACCAGTTCAGACACCAAATCAAGCTATGGAAACTCAGGTAATAGTAGATCTTTTGTTTGCTTATAAAATACCAATTTTGCTTATAAATGTGCATGATTCGCAGGTAAGGAAAAGAGGAAGGTCCACGGAAGGAGGCCACTCTCAGGATCAGAATGAGCCTACAACTAGAAGGCCAAAATTACCAGTAAGTTAACACCTCATTTTGATAGTGTGAAATAGCAATTTTGAACACCATGCATATTTTTACCGGTTAGGAAGAATGCCCATATACCAACTCAGGTCAGTAGTGCTGGAGGTATTAATATTCACAAGGAAAGGAGAAAAATATTGTAAGGATATGGGGTTACCACCAGGACCCAGACAGGAATGACATATGTTTATGTGGTCACTTTATCCTTAAGTTAAAGGCTATTAAAATGTTACTGGTGAGTTATTTTTCCTAAACTTTGATTATATAGATGCCTGGCGAATCATTAAGAACTACCTATATGGGTAGACTTGGTGGTCAATTTACAAGTTTGAATGAGCAAAACCAGCAGTAGCAAGTGGAGAAGCAACAGCAGCAGCAGCAGCAGCAAGTGGATAAGCAGCAGCAGCAGCACCAAGTGGAGAAGCAGCAGCAAATGGAGCAGCAACAACATCGACATCAGAGAGATCGCCAGCAACAAGTGGAAAAACAGCAGTAGCAAAGAGGCAAAACTAGTAGTCCTTCGACTCCAAGGAAGAGTCATTTGGGTCGTCAACAAAGCACCAACAGAACAACACCAAGACGAAGCTCTCCACTTAAATGTAAATTCTGGCCATAGCATACTCTCCTCACTTAGCATTGAGGGACAATGTCTGTTATTAGGCATTTTGTGCTACATGTTCTATGGCTTTTGTTACATACCACAATGAATTTTGTTGTTCTATCTTTTGCTACAATTTGGAAGAGTGGCCGTTGAAAGTAAAGCTACGTTTTGTATTTAACAACAATCGCAATGACAAGTAGTTAGTTATCTATAATCCTTGTCATTTAACTTCAAATGAATAGGCAGTAGACCAAAATACTAGGCACTATGCAAACTTCAAGAAATACAAGGCACTATCAAGTCCATGATCATTTCATTCCAATCTGAAATACATCAACTACATCAATTGGATAATTCCATAGCTTACAAAAAATTCAAGAACATTGCAAACTTATAGAAACGTCTAGGTTTCATTTTTTTCCCACCACAAATTAGAAAAGCTGTAAACAAAGCAACAAAAATATAGGATATGGACCAGTTATTGCACTTTCAGTTGAGTCTAGCTTGTACATTTCTTCCTTGCAAATGTTGTAGCTGCGTTTTCAATTCCTCCATCTCCTTTTTCCAATGACTTGTTCCTCCATTCCACCAGTTCAACTTTTTCTTCCAGAGTTGATAGTTTTGTATTGGACAGATGCAATTTCTCCTTCAATAACTGCAACTCTTCAATCAAAGATGTTCTCTCATTCATCGTAAATCTTAATTTCCTTTCTGTGCAAATGGTCTTCGGGATCAAGCCACTCAAAGAATCGGTAGTCATTATCCTATTAGGCAATTTGTCAACCGACAATTACCATGAAACTTTTTTTTTTTCAATTCCACATATTCTCTTCAAAGGAACAAGCTATTACACACATACCTTCCAGTATCTGCATCTCCAGAGTCTTCTTCCTGGATTGTTGTAACTCCACGAAGTCAAGAGTACTACTGGACAATGATGATGGCAAAGCTTCTGCCTACTTGATGCAGAATTTTGAGTCTCCTCTAATTTGATCAATCCATCTGCTACTGCTCCTTCATTCTCCTGGTTTCTCCTCCTCAATCGACCATCAATAGTTGATATTCCCGGTGATGAAATCTACGAAGTCGTCTGTGCAACGCAAATTCAGCAATTAGGGCTCCGAATCTCCGCTTCAAGCTTTCATTATTTTCAATGGGGGAAGATTGTACGTAAGTGGCCGTTTAGAGTAATTTGAAAGAGGGCTACAATTTCCATTTCACTATTAATAAATGGTTGTTACTGTTTCTATTAACGTTTGTAACGGAGAAAAGACGATATGGTAGATGTGGTAAAAAATCGAAAGTTCATGCCCTTCTAGATCAAAAGTAAAAGTTCGTGGTAGAATAGGTAAAACATGCAATGTTCATGCATTTCTGGGATATTTGCCCAAAAAAAAATAAAATGACAACAACAAAGACAAGGATTGTAGAACTTTCATTATCGCTTATAAGAGATTGACCTTGTTTCCACATAAAAAATCTAATATGTGGTACACAATTATCTTATAAAGCAAGTTTCAATATCTTATTTGTCCGATGTGGGATTAACTTCTCAACACCCGCTTCTATATGGCAACGTGACTTATTCTTGTCACGTTCCCTTAAACACCCGCCTTCAGCAATTGATCTCGAGTCAGACATTTTTCTTTCGTATTTGGGCAAGGGTGGCAGCTCTATCGTGAGGCAGGCTTTCTCTTTGGTTCTTGTGCTACGCAACTACCACGAGCAAGTTATTTTCTTCTGGTCTCAACTAGCGTGTTGTGAGTCCATATAAAAACTGATTCTGATACTATATAGAATTTTTACCTAGGCCTATAAGAGGTTAAGTCCGTTCCCATCTAAAAGTTTAAACTGTAAGTTAGTGATATTCATTTCTCTTATAAATCAAGTTTCAACATGTTATTTTTTCGATGTGAAATTACTCCTCAAATAACGATGATAACTAACATTATGAGTGATAGTTATTATAGATTTTATTTCTATTTATAAGAAAATAAAGCATTTATGAATATGATTATTTCAATCAATTAGATAGTGATTTTGGCTTATGGTTACAACATTTATCTATTGTGATATGTTCGAAGAGAGAAATTCTCAAATGTTTCTATCTCACCACATGGGGTGAGAAAATACTAATAAAATTATGACAAATAAGTGAATGAGTGTTAATTATCTGAGCAGTTGTCTCAATTATTTATAATTAAAATAATTTAATTGATTCTTACTCACCATATCATTGTAAGGTAGGACCATTTAATTTTTTTTCGCTCGATGACAATGATGGTGATGATGATGGTTATAGTAATATCTCCCATGGGCAAACACCTATCATTTGACAAGATTAATGATAAGATTGTTTGATGTAAAAACAATGGAGATTTGAACACTATATCACCAATAATAGTTTTTTAATTGTTTAAAACTCACTCTCAGCTAGTTGATAGAAGTATATGTTCTTTAGAGTCGAATTCGGAGGACGTCCGTTTCTTGAACAGTACTAGGACTTTGATGTTGTTATGCTGATGGATTAGAATTGAGTACTGATTGTTTAGTTCATCAGATATCTTTGCGATTGAACATGAAAATCCAAATATCTCGTAACAAGTTGGCACTTGTATATTGTACAAGAAGATCTGTGATTAACTGTTATTCAATGGGTGGACATATTTAACTTTTCATATCTACTAAGATAACAAGAAGTGGATATGACCTTTTCAATACGTTGTTGTGCCACGGACGGAGTGGAGTTCGATGGGACATGGAAATAATCCAATTACCATGTAATTCATTGGCTATGCGTCTTCATCAACGATCAACTTGCACATTTATTTTTCTTATGACGTCAATGTTCTCGCCAACCTTAACTCCGTTTCCGAGCTCTTGATGGGGTTTCTACTCATGCTTGAGTATTCTTTTTGGCAAATCTAAACTAAGATTCAACAAATCTCCATCTTAACTCGGATTTGGATAAGTTTATAGCAAAAAATTTGAGGTCGAACTTGACGGAAGAATTCCACCTTGAACCTTGATCGTCCTTACCCAAAGATGAAACTATAAAGACATAGCTTGTCTTGCACAAAATGCTGACCAAGTACCAGCAATACTCGAACTTGACATGTCTATTGAATTCTCACGAATGTTGATATTTTGGATCTGTTCATTTACATAAGTTATGATATCACGAGTAAAATGACAGTTCACATCAATGTGTTTAGTTCTCTAATGATGCATTAGATCCTTGGTGAGAAGTACCTGACTCTAACTATCATAGCAAATGATAATTATATTCTTCTCGTTAACAAACTTGGAATATAGGTCCTCCAAACAAATTGTTTCCAATGCTACCATGAATTTAATTTCCGTAGTGGACAAAGCAACCATGGCCGAAAGTGAAAACTTCCGAATAACAGTATGTCCTCTAATATTTTAGACATAACATGTGAGGATTTTCGCATATCTAAGTCTCTTGTAATTTCTAAATCAATGTGCCCTACCAAACTGATCGAACTTCTCCCAAGCTCCAGACGAACATCCGAGCAATGCTTCAAATATTTCAAAATCAACTTGACTGCCTACAGTGTTCTAGGGTATGACATATAGCAATTAATAACACTATCCGTACAAAATATATCTAGACATGTGATCGCATGGCAAACATCAAACTTCTAATTGCATTGGAGTGAAAAATCTTAGCCATGTATCTTTTCTCTTGCTTTAATTATGATGAGAGCCGCACTAACAATCTAAAGTGTGCTACTATTGGGGTGCTGGACTGATTTTGCATCTCTCATGCCAAAACACTCTTAAAACTTTCTTCACATAATTTTATTGAGTTGAGAGTACCTTGCCTACTTGTATATTCTTCTCAATTTCCATTCCCAAAATCTTATTAGTTGCTTGAAGATCCTCCCTGTCAAATTCTATAACAAGATATACATTAAACCAGTTAATCTGAGACTGATCATTTGATTCAATAAACGTAAAGCAGTAAATACATGAAAGACCAGTCATCAAAATGTTGCAAATACAAATAGCTATAACACTTGCTTCTTGCAAAACAAAAACTGAAAATAAATGAATCAAAATTCTTATACTACTGAAAACACTAAGGATTGAGAATTGCCGCATACAATGTGTATTGCGATGTGTCTATTTATCTTATTACATAATATTACATAATATTTCAACACAATAATATCAGCATACTTTCCCTATTTTAGGGTTCTATCCATTACTCCCTTGTAAGCACAATGGAAGATCTCTAACATTGAGCTTGGAATAGAGGAACTTGAAGCATTGCATGGAAAGACCGTTGGTGAAAATATCAGCAAGTTGATCATTGATGTTGATAAACCGAATGATAAGCTGATTGTAGGAGACACGTTCCCGAACAAAATGATAATCGATCTCTATGTGCTTCGTATGAGCATGAAACATGGGATTTTCCATTAGATATGCTGCTGAAAGATTATCACACCAGAGAAACAGGGACTGAGATATTAAAATACCAAGCTCATGCAATAAAGATTGAATCCAAATTAATTCAGCAGTCGTGTTTCCTAGGCTCTTGTATTCAAATTCCGTGCTACATCTGACAATGATCCGTTGTTTCTTCGAGCTCCAAGAGATCAAATTTGAGCCAAGGAATATGGCAAAGCCACCAACAGATTGTTGATCATCAGGATTCCTCGCCTAGTCAACATCAAAGAAACCATGAAGGGTAAGGCGAGTATCCTTGTGAGTGTATAAACCTGCAGGACGGTGCCTTCAGATAGCACAGAATTCATTTGACAACCGTCCAATGTGATGTAGTAGGATAATGCATGAACTGGCATACATGTTGAATGGTATAAGTAATACTTGGTTTGGTTAGGGTCAGATATTGAAGATTGAAGAGATCCAACGATATGATGATAAGTAGAAGGATCAGAAAGAGTATCCCCATCATGCCTTGATAGGCAGGAACTAGAGGCCACCGAGGTAGAGGTTGGTTTGCACGAAGCCATGCCAGCACAATCAAGGACGGCATTTATATACTTGGTTGAGTAAGAAGAAGTCCTTGAGCACCATGACATACCTCAATACTAATAAAGAAAGGCAAAGGTCCTAGATCCTTCATGGAAAACTCGTTGAGCGATCGAAGTAGATCAATAAAGAATGTATGGGGTGACCCAATAAGAATAATGTCCTCCACACAAACTAGCATAAACATCACATAGTCAGTAGTGGCAGACTCAAGACTCTCCTAGGCTTGGGTAAATTATTTTACATGGTATCAGAGTAAGTCGATTCTGAACTCATCACAACATGATGCCAATATTTCAAATGAAAAATGAAAATTGTAAAAACTTCATGCTACACAGTAAAATAACTGAAATGAATTAAAATACAAAATTGAAAAATATACTGAATGTCGAGACATGTGGTAGTCACAGTGTTCTTCAAATTAGTTCATCCTCTTTCGATTGTGCTGTGGAACCATAGACGTTAGTCTTCCAAGATATAATGGAGGCAAATCCTGAAACAACACCAAACTTCGAACTCTTCAAGTGAACAGAATAGATATAGAGCACCACCATGAAAAATAATGCACGAATGTAAACAAAGAGAAGAATTGCCAGAAAATGTGGGTTTGCGACCTTATGCCAATTGTATCATATTTATAGTGAAGGAGGTGGATTACGGGTTTTGTGACACCAAACCGGGAATTAAAGGTCCAAATCGGATAATTACAGCCATTAAGAAGGTCGGCTCCCTTAATGCCTGATTATTGTACCTTAATTTGGATTACCCTAAAAGAATCTAAAATATTTATTAAATCAACCAAATGGAATCTAAAGGGTCATGTAAGAAAAGGTTAAATTAGACCTCGCGTGAGGAGACATGGTCAGAATGAGCATTTGGTGCACACGCCGCATGCGCGCACACACGAACTAAACCAACCTCCAACTGTCCCCTTGCACAAGCACGCGAGGCGAATATAAATGGTATAATATAACCAATAAGCTTACTACAAATAAGATCACTCCTCTCTTATCAACTCTTCTAATTTCCCTTTTCTTATTCATGTAGTATATAGTATTTTTTTCGTTCTCCACGTAGGTTTAGATGGGCTTATCATAAGTGGGCTTAATCTTCACTCATATCTTATTAGCTCACATCCCATTTAAATCCACTTTGACCCATGCAATTTCCTCGAATTTTTTGAGACAATTTCTCATCCAAAATGTAATTTTTTTTCAACAGAAAAGAATTGGCAAAGCACAGGATAAGATTTGAAGGAAAATAATGATTTAGTTAACAATTCCCAAACGACAAAATAGGTCCTAGGAAAGCCGTAGCTCGGGCTATCGAGGATGCGCCTACGTCCCCACCTAATCAATCCATCCCAGAGTTTATGTCACTGATCTAGGGGCTGGGGGGCCTTAATTGTAATTGAATAGAATCAAATATATTGTTTCGGAAAAAGAGAAAAATATCAGGAGTTCTATATGTTTGTTGATTCTTACAAGTGAATTCCAAAAATTTCAAAGTGATAAATCAAGTCATATATGTTATCCGCGTTACAATATCGTGTCATTTCCAACACCTACCATTACTTTAAGCTGACATGGCATCAATTGGTATTGACACACGTCAGCTTAAAGTAACGGTGGGTGATTGAAAGAGCTCGATGTTATAATGCAGCAAGTATATAACACTTGATTTATCACTTCAAAATATTTAGGACTTAATTGTAAGAAATGACAAATATATAGGAGTTCTGGTGTATTTTTCTCATTTCAGAAAGTGGAGGGGCCTGATAAGTATTGAGGGATAGTTTTTGGACTTCCGCTGTTAGGATTCAATTGCTAGCTTAACGATCACAACTTACATGAAAGGCTTGTAAGAAATGAAATCATCATGAATGAGAATTGCGGCTTCTCTCTTTGAATTTCTTTTTGTCTCTCTCTATTTTGCACCCCTCTCGCTCTGAAGTGATTATGGTGGTTGTTGATATGCTACCCTATGTACAGTTACTTTATTCCTTTATCTCAACCCTAAACTGCTCCACAGGTGGCCCAAGCATACCTACAAGCGAAAAAAAAAAAGCTTGTGAAGTGATAAAATAGAATGCAAAACGATTCGAGCTCTTAGGCGGACTCAAAATGCATATTCACTCCTATAATCTTAAGAGATTATGGAAATATCAGGGGCAAGTGTTATGGTCATATCGAAGGATCTCAACCCCGATAGCTCAAGCCACGGAGCTAAAAAGCCCGGTAACTACTGCTCGCAATCTGTCCCTGTGCAGAACTAGCTCGTATTCTTCTAAATTTTGAAAATGAACCCGTACTTTGTAGACTGCAAAAAAAAAGGCCCATCCGATCCAACCCATAGGTTGAGGCGGAAGCCCAACGTATCATGCGTGAGGCGGCCGGCGAGGATCTCGCAAAGGCTTTCTTGGCTTTTCACATCTCCAGTTCCACGAGGTCAATCATTTTTCTCTGCTTCCATATTAATGGAACTCATTATTCATCGGGCCAAGAATATCTCATAATTCCATGACTTCAGGTGAATTAATGTACAAAACATATGTATAAGTTATTTCACTAAAGCCTAAGCACTCAATGGGGGATTCAAACCACTGACTTTGTGGAGTTCGGCACGATTTTAACGTGTATTCTACTCACTTGAGATAATTCTTAGGTTTTTTTTACCCTGACATTGCCGCCCATGTAGCTATCAAAGCCAACCAAAACTTGAGAAGTGCTTTAAGTAACCTCCTGAATTTTTTTTTTGCCATCTATTTTTGTTTTTCTACGCAATTTGCTGGATTAATTAATCAAGTAATTTTAGGGATAAAATATTATTTGATCTCATGCATGATGTGAACATTTAACCTGGTCTGCGCCGTGGATTTCATTTTCGTGGAAGACTTTACAACTATCAATATAATATGAAAAATTAAGGGGAAAAAACGTGTAAAACCTAACATCCTATTATTTTTATTAGGCTGTGACGATCAATCTTCTTGCATTTTTTTCTTGCTTTACCCCGAAAAGTTGAACCTAACATTTTGTCATTTTTCTAATTTTATTTTAAAAGAATGTGCAATTAGTCCCACGTAGATAGACTTTAACGATAAAAAAATATAATTAAAATTAAAATTATAAAATCATTTTTAAAATTATAACTATCAATTAAGGTTATAACTATCCTTCAATTTTCAGCTTTCTATTTATAAATTTTTCTAATTATTTATTATACATCTTGTAAAAATTAACAATACTATAGAAAAGATTATTATAAAATAAAATTAATATCATTTAGTCGACTCTATAATTAAAAAATTCTTGCATGAACTCCCCAAAATACCCTTGGTAAATATATTTTAAACCAATAGAAAAAAAACAAATGGGATGAAGTTGTAAAATCACTTATTTAGTCATAACTATTAAATAAACTTATAACTACTCTCTAATTTTTACTACTAATTATATATTGTATTTGTTTGCTTATTATACACTCTCTAAAGATTAATCATCTATGAAAAATAATACTCAACTATCAAAAGTATGATTTTGTAATCGACTATACAATGGATAATTTCGTGCGTAGCAAATGTCGAGGTCTAGTTTTATAATAATGAGAAGAAGACAATGAATTGATATTTACCGTAAGTTGCGTTCCCATTGAATCCCTTGGTGAAAGCAGAATATTATCATAAAATTAAACTCTTCACACGAAAGGTGGTCGATTGATTACGCAGTACCATACCTCAATTAACCAAACCCTAATTTCTTCTAAATTTTTGACGATTCAACTTGTATGGCTCTGTTACCACTGTTAGAAATTTAAACCGGATAACACACATGATTATGCATGATGAATGAGCTGAGAGATAAATTTAATCGGAAGCTTACCGAATATGTCATAATAGACACGTGATTAGGTCATGAAGTCAGACTATGCCTCATGTCTTACTCAATCAATCTCGAATCTTGATCATGTATTGAACTCAAGTAGATGAATAAATATATGTGAAATTATGAGGATCTTTTAACTCCTTACCTTTCTAAGTAAGATATTAGGATGGCGATAAATGCCCTTTGAAATAGACGTAGTTGGGGACCTCTCATAATAATATTACCGTATATCTCATTTCATCGAAAGGATATTATTTATGGCCACAACATATGTGAAATATTGCGCTCAAGTACTAAATTGGATATTATGGCATGGGAACAAACTGATAGATATATTTTTTTTCTTATTCGGTTATTGAAATATATCCAACGTTGCAATCATTGTGCACTTTCTGGTTATTAAAAGTGGATGTCATGGTGGACCCTTTCTTGCAAATCATGTTCTAGCAAGTCCCTCAAATAGAGACGATTTGCTACATCTAAATCATACCCTGCTCAGCTCCACTTTGGGCTTGACCTTGTACAGCATTTCACAACGACGAGCGGAAGGGTAAAAGACCTTTGTAAACGGGGCACTAAGCTCTTAAGAGTAAAGGACCTTCATCAACGTAGGTACAAAGATCCTCTTAAGGGTAAAAGATATTTATCAACGAAGGCATGAAGACCATATTAAGAACAGAAGATCCATGCAAAAGGACAACATAGCTTATAAAAAAGGGGCATCAATAGAAAGGAAGACTGAAACCGACTAAAAGAGAGGAAGTTTAATTATTGAAATAAAAGACAAGACTCTAAAGTAGAAGCATAACGAGTCAGCCAAGCAGAAGCACAAAATATCAAAGTTAGCCAAAGATCTGGATTAAGGTGGCCATCGGAGGTCCTTGTGACTACATAGTATTGCTGTAAAATCTTTCCCAAGACAAGTTTGAGCTGTAGAAGTAGAGGCAAAGATCTACTTTGGCAATATCTACACCAACTAATGAGTTCTAGACTCTCAACAATTAAGGGGTCAATGAATTTCAATGCTTATTCTTGCTACAAAAGCGGCAAAGGTGCTCATGGTTAATAAGATAACATGACATCATGAGAAAGCTTTAAGTGAAAATCTTACAGTGGCAATAATGAATCCCAGTTCTTGGAGAGTAATGACACAAAGGTAAAATTAACTGCAAACCAACATCTTTATTGGAAAGCATCCTCACCAAAATAAAAGGCTAAAAAAACAAAGCTTGTGAAGTGATAAAATGAAGTATGCAAAACGATTCCAGCTCTTAGGCCGACTCAAAATGCATATTCACTCCTATAATATTGAGAGATTATGGAAATATCAGGGGGAAGTGTTATGGTCATATCGAAGGATCTCAACCCCGATAGCCCAAGCCACGGAGCTAAAAAGCCCGGTAACTACTGCTCGCAATCTGTCCCTGTGCAGAACTAGCTCATATTCTTCTAAATTTTGAAAATGAACCCGTACTTTGTAGACTGCAAAAAAAAGGCCCATCCGATCCAACCCAAAGGTTGAGGCGGAAGCCCAACGTATCATGCGTGAGGCGGCCGGCGAGGATCTCGCAAAGGCTTTCTTGGCTTTTCACATCTCCAGTTCCACGAGGTCAATCATTTTTCTTTGCTTCCATATTAATGGAACTCATTATTCATCGGGCCATGAATATCTCATAATTCCATGACTTCAGGTGAATTAATGTACAAAACATATGTATAAGTTATTTCACTAAAGACTAAGCACTCAATGGGGGATTCAAACCACTGATTTTGTAGAGTTTTACACGATTTTAACGTGTATTCTACTCACTTGAGATAATTCTTAGGGTTTTTTTTACCTTTACACTGCCGCCCATGTAGCTATCAAAGCCAACCAAAACTTGAGAAGTGCTTTAAGTAACCTCCAGAATTTTTTTTTGTCATCTATTTTTGTTTTTCTACGCAATTTGCTGGATTAATTAATGGAGCAATTTTAGGGATAAAATATTATTTGATCTCATGCATGATGTGAACATTTAACCTGCTCTGAGCCGTGGATTTCATTTTCTTGGAAGACTTTACAGCTATCAATATAATATGAAATATTAAGGGGAAAAATGTGTAAAACGTAACATCATATCATTTTTATTAGGCTGTGACGATCAATCTTCTTGCATTTTTTTCTTGCTTTACCCTGAAAAGTTGAACCTAACATTTTGTCCTTTTTCTAATTTTATTTTAAAAGAATGTGCAATTAGTCCCACATAGATAGACTTTAACGATAAAAAAATATAATTAAAATTAAAATTATAAAATCATTTTTAAAATTATAGCTATCAATTAAGGCTATAACTATCCTTCAATTTTCAGCTTTCTATTTTAAAATTTTATTTCTAATTATTTATTATACATCTTATAAAAATTAACAATATTATAGGAAAGATTATTATAAAATAAAATTAATATAATTTAGTCGACTGTATAATTAAAAAATTCTTGCATGAACTCCCCAAAATACCCTTGGTAAATATATTTTAAACTAATAGAAAAAAGACAAATAGGATGAAGTTGTAAAATCACTTATTTAATCATAACTATTAAATAAACTTATAACTACTCTCTAATTTTTACTTCTAATTATATATTGTATTTGTTTACTTATTATACACTCTTTAAAGATTAATCATCTATGAAAAATAATACTCAACTATCAAATGTATGATTTTGTAATCGACTATACAATGGATAATTTCGTGCGTAGTAAAGGTCGAGGTCTAGTTTTATAATAATGAGAAGAAGACAATGAATTGATATTTACCGTAAGCTGCTTTCCCATTGAATCCCTTGGTAAAAGCAGAATATTATCATAAAATTAAACTCTTCACACGAAAGGTGGTCGATTGATTACGCAGTACCGTGCCTCAGTTAACCAAATCCTAATTTTTTTCTAAATTTTGTCAGACTGTATAATTGACAAATTCTTGCCTGGCGCGGTTGCTGTCCAATTTAATTTGTTTTATTTATCCAAGTGAGTTCTGGCCATGTGTACTCAAGGATCCTGCTGCATCTTTCGTCCATATTCCATCACATTAATCCACGCCTCCTTTACAAGCCAGTAATGGCAGCCTGACACCAAGGTCGCCCCGGATCGATGGATGCAAACCGCTTGTAAGTTTGTCCTCTTGCACTTCTTATATACTGGGTTCAAACCCTCGATGCATATGATCCATGTAATATTTTAGTTCTGTCGAAGATTATGATGGTCAACGCCCTATGATCTTGTCCCAGAAATCTTGACACAAGATAACTGCGGATACGTACAAATGTTGCTCGCATGGAGGAACTAAGCCGATGATTAACTTGCTAACTAATCCACACTGCAGGGAAGCTTTGGAAGGAAGCCGAAGCCCAGAAGATAGTCAGCAAGCGGAGACTGCTTCGGATGGGTCAACGACGACAGAGAGGCTGCCATGGAATCATTTAGCCATTTTGCAAGATGCAGGTGACTCAGTTAAAAAAGCCTCACCACGGGATCAGCAGCGTGCTCTCCAGAAGGGGGTGCCATTACACGGAAATACTCAGGCAAGCATTCTCGATAAATCTTCTAGAAGGCCCAGTT
>JAOYND010191119.1:0-16622 GCA_025802135.1 Lagerstroemia fauriei
GCCTTCTTAGGTCACGCGAAAAAGTTCGTGCTAAAAGTGAGAATTTGGTCAAAGTACAGGCACAATTAGGTTATTAGCCCTTTCTTTTTTTACTTTGCCACTTGTATCTTCTCCTATAAGCCATCGTACTCCACTCCTTTCAAAGGGAAAATTTTGTTGCCCTCACTATGTATTCAACCTCTCTATCGAAAACCCCAACCTGCACACTTGACCTCGTCATCCAATTCTGTTGCCCTCTCCTTAGCTTTCACGGAGAAATCTTCATCTTACAGTAGAGTCGGAGGCCGACATCAACATATCGTGGTGATATTGTCTCTGTGCAACACATCTCCCACTCCAACGACTAAGATGCGAATAGTTAAACTCATGTACTTACTCCTCCTGCTTTGTTAACAGATTGGAGCTTTTCCAATTTCTTCCGTATGTCTGGTTTTTTCTTGATTTCATATGACTAGGTTATGCTATGTGCATATTCATTGAAATGCCTCTATATATAGAGACTTCTCATGAACTTTCAATAAATGACGGCCAAATTTTGATATTATGAAGTTTGTATCTTTTTAAATATGTTCTTCTTGACCATTCGTACTATCTATATGACATGTCTGAACGTATAGAGGTTGCACGTTTATGCTTCCTACTTGTTGATGTAGGTGTAAGAGCATTTAGGACATGATTTTGCAATTTATTTTTCTCTAGGTACATATCTCATTCAATGAAATGGGCAAGAGAAAAAGGAGTACAAAATCAAGGTGAAAGCATAATGAGATATCTAAAAGGGGTCTATTTCCTAGCAATGAAACATATGAAAGATATAAGGAGGGTTTCTCAAAGAGAAAATTATTGAATTGCAAGGCAACTAATTTGAAGCAACCCACTCTGAAGGGAAACTGGTGCTTGAAATCCTTGACACTATGGGATGGGCTGACTTTGTGAAGGTAGCAGATGATTCAACTCCAAGTTATCCAGAATTGATAAAGATTTTTTACTCCAAACATAAATTTGGATGTTCTAGACCGGTTGGAGATAAATTGCCTTGGAAAATCTATCAGCCTGTCAATAGTAGAGTTGGGTGAAATTCTTGGAATTCAAGTAGAAGATGCTAATAGGAGATACCAAGTGAGTAGAGACGCAGCCTTCAATTTCCTTCTCAATGGATACCATCAAATGGATTTATGAGTGGAATTCAAAAATTTGCACACAAAATTGTGGGGGAAATACTTTTTCCAAGATCTGGTAGCAAAATGTATGTGTTGAAGGATGATGCGTAGATGATGTGGCATATCCTCAAGGGACATTGCCTAAGCTTGCCACATATTATAATTTGCCACATGCAAAAGGCCAAAAAAAAAATCAAAAAGCTCCATTACCTTATGGCCATCAAGTAACTCAAGTCCTCCGAGCATGTAAGGTCATTTTGGAGGATCATGAATTCGATGTTCTACACCGGACGGATATCTTCGATATGCATACTTTTGGCTAGGATGGTGTATTGGAAGAGTGATGATGGTTAATGGGCAGTCAATGGTAGATTTTTGGTAGACATTTTTGAGCATGTCCGTAAAGAGGTAGATGTTGTGTTAGAATTTTGTAGCCAACTGTCTAATTGGTAGACCTTCTTACTTGATAACCGAGCCCAGGAAATAAATGATCCAGCTGCGCATGGCAGCAATAATGATTATACAGCAAATGTAGATGCTGCACATAATGCTGGTATGATAACCTATAGATCATTCTATCATTCTCAAATGACTAAGCACATACTGTCAAATCAGGACTTCATTATCTTAATGCATGTTCTTCTCTCACAATCATCTTAACTATTGTAGCTAAAATGCCCCTGTTGAAGATCCATACAACTATCTCATCAATCAAATCAACCAAGTCAGTAGAGAAATGATTGATGGGTTCTTGCGTATTCAAGAAGCTCTGACAGTTGTTAATAGGCAGCTCGATACAGTAATGTCCTGGATCGGACCTCACCATTGATGTGATAGTAATTATCCTACACATTATTACAGAGTACTGAATTGGGAAATCTTGGGAGCTGGAAATGAAGGCTCTGCAAGCTCTTCTATTTTTGAAGTTATATAGTTGATTGTTTATTTTGGCAGAAGATGTTAACATTCGAACTATAAACTATAACAAGCTGACGGATTTGAACGTATTGAAAGCTGGATGTTTATTCTTGACAGATGACTATTCATTTTGATATTCCACTATTCCCATAGGCAGCAGGATGTATATGTCAATAATGATGAGCAGAAGGCTTGGATTTGTTACATATTGGACTGTCTTGCATAAGCACGAAACATGTTTAGGTCCACACACAATCATCAACATGCCTCAGGAAGGAAAAAAACGATCCCATTGATGTGAGACCACTGTATGGATATTCAGAGGCATGACGTAAATCTTAAAAGGTTATGTAGTATACTGCTTCCTTAAACACTGCCTTCCGATACTGACTACTGTCGACAGAAGAACATCGTCTTTAACTAAAACATTATGCAGTCGTATGATTTTCAGGTACTATATTGCCAACTCAAATAGCTAGTAGTAAGTGGACACCACCTTGACCTATTACTTTATACAGTCGTCCATCTAATGGTAACAGTCGACTGCTGATAGAAGCAGTGTTAGGAAACAAAAATATCACCTTCAATTGAGAGTTAAGATAGTTGATTGTTAACTTAGAAAGTGAATTGTCAATTTGAGCAGAGTTTGCTATGTAGGAGGATAAAGCATCCTAGTTACACTAATTACAGTACCCACGAGTGTATGCACATTGGTGTATAACACAAACGGAAAGACTGTGTTTTGACATATAGATGCTTCCAAAAAAGCTCTCAAGCTTCAACATTGCTAATGCAAGAATTGCCAGATATGCATGTGAAGAACAATCCTGCATATATTAACATATCAATGCAGAAATGTGGTCATTCATGTGAACATGGATATGAAACTTTGTAGATGGACGTATAAATGGAATGCTAGGTATGTACAGTTATGCGGCCACATATAGATAGATGGTATGCACTCGTACAGTTATGCATGCACCGAATAGGTACCTTGAAAAGGTTGGTCACTATTATGGTGCGTTGAATGTGTCAGAAGGGGAAAATGGATACCATAACCTTCTTTACCCTTGTAATTTGTCAACACAAAGCTACTGCTAATATTATGCACAATGTCACTCTTCTGGATAGTCGTAGAGGTTTGACTGGAGTGAGGGTGTTTAATGAGGCAGCCTTCAATGTCCCTCTCAATGGTGCTAACTTCCGATTGCCACTTAAGAAGAGCCCACCAAATGGATTTATGAGTGGAATTGAAAAATTTGTACACATTATTATAGTGTAAATACTTCTTCCACGATCTAGTAGCAAAGGGTATGTGCTGAAGGATGCGCAGATGATGTGGCATATCCTCAAGGGACATTGACTAAGCTTGCCACATATTATAATTTGCCACATGCACAATGCCATAAAAAAAAAAGCAAGCTCCATTGCCTTATGGCCTTCAAGTAACTCGAGTCCTTCGAGCATGTAATATCGATTCAGAGGATCATGAATTCGATGTTGTACACCGGACAAACATCTTCGATATCCATACTTTGGCTAGGATGGGGTATCGGAAGAGTGATGATGGTCAATGGGCATTTAATGGTAGACTTTTGGTAGACCTTTATGAGCGTGTCCGTGAAAAGGTAGGTGCCGTGTCAGAATTTTACAGCCAATTGTCCAACTGGTAGACCTTCTTGCCTGATAACCGAGTACCAGAAGTAAATGATCTAGCTGCGCATGGCAGCAACAATGATTGTACAACAAATGTAGATGCTGTATATAATGCTAATATGATATCCAATATATCATTCTATCATTCTCAAATGAATAAGCACATACTGTCAACTCAAGACTTCATATCTTAATGCTTGTTCTTCTCTCCTAATGATCTTAACTATTATAGCTAAAATGCCCCGTGTTGAAGATCCATACAACTATCTCATCAATCGAATTGATCAAGTCCAAAGGGAAATTACTGATGAGTTCTTGCATATTCAAGAAGCTCTGACAGCAGTTATTAGGCTGCTCGATACCGTATTGTCTTGAATCTGACCTCATCATTGATGTGACAGTAATTTTCCTGCACATTATTGCAGGGTACTGAATGGGAAAGTCTTCGAAGCTAGACATGAAGGCTCTATAAGCTCCTGTATTTTTGAAGTTATATAGTTGATGGTTTATTTAGGCAGAAGACATTAACATTTGAACTATAAACTATAACAAGCCCACGGATTTGAACGTATTGAAAGCTGGATTTTTATTCTGACAGATGACTATTCATTTTGTATTCCACTATTCCCATAGGCAATAGGATATATATGTTCAATAATGATAAGCATAAGTCTTGGATTTGTTACATAGTGGACTATCTTGTATAAGCACGAAACATGTTAATGTCCACACTCAATCATCAACATGCCTCAGGATGGAAAAAAACGGTCCCATTGATGTGAGACCACTGTATGGATATTCAGAGGCATGACATTAATCTTAAAAGGTTATGTAGTATACTGTTTCATTAAACAGTGCCTTCCGATACTGACCATTGTCGACAAAAGAACATCACCTTCGACTGAAACATTATGAGTTGTAAGATTTTTAGGTAGTGTACTGCCAAACATAAATAGCTGGTACTAAATGGACACCACCTTGACCTATTACTTTATACAGTTGACCATTTAATGATAACAGTCGTCTGCTGATAGAAGTAGTGTTAGGAAAAAAGTAAATCACCTACAACTGAGAGTTAAGATAACTACTTGTCAACATAGAAAGTGGACTGTCAATTTGAGCAGAGTTTGCTATATAGGAGGACAAAGCATACTAATTAAACTAATTACAGTACCCATGAGTGTATGCACATTGGTGTATAATAAATACTAAGAGACTATATTTTAACATACAAATGCTTCTAAAAAAGCTGTCAAGCTTGAACATTGCTATTGCAAGCATATCCAGATATGCATGTGTGCATATATTAACATGTCAAAGTAGAAATGTGATCATGCATGTGAAGATGGATATGAAACTTTGACGACGGATGTATAAATAGAATGCGAGGTACGTACAGTTATGTGGCCACATGAAGATAAATGGTGTGCACTTGTATAGTTGTGCATGCACGGAAGAGGTACCTTTAAAAGTTTGGCCACTATTATGGTGCGTTGAAGGTGTCGGAAGGGATAAATGGA
The DNA here is from genome assembly GCA_025802135.1 of Lagerstroemia fauriei. NCBI lineage: Eukaryota > Viridiplantae > Streptophyta > Magnoliopsida > Myrtales > Lythraceae > Lagerstroemia > Lagerstroemia fauriei. The sequence goes on from JAOYND010191119.1 coordinate 5,255, forward strand.
TACCATAACCTTCTTCGTACTTGTAATTCGTCAACACATAGTTACTGCTAATGTTATGCATAATGTCACTCTTCAGGATGGTTGTAGGGGCTTGATTGGACTGAGGGTGTTTAATGAACCAGCCTTCAATTTCCTTCTCAACGGTGTTGACTTCCCATTGCCAATTTAGAAGAGCCCATCAATTGGATTTATGAGTGGAATTCAAAAATTTGTACAACAAATTGTAGTGGAAATATTTTTTTCCACGATCTTGTAGCAAAAGATATGTGGCATATCCTCAAGGAATATTGCCTAAGCTTGCCACATATTATAATTTTCTACATGCACAAGGCCATAAAAAACAGCAAGCTCATTGCTTATGGCCTTCAAGTAATTCAAGTCCTCCGAGCATGTAATATTGATTTGGAGGATCATGAATTCGATGTTTTATACCGGACGGACATGTTCGATATGCATACTTTGGCTAGGATGGGGTATTGGAAGAGTGATGATGGCCGATGGGCATTCAATAGTAGAATTTTGGTAGACCTTTATGAGCATGTCCGTGAGGAGGTAGGTGTTGTGTAAGAATTTTGTAGCCAATTGTCCAACTAGTAGAACTTCTTGCCTGATAACCAAGCCCAGGAAGCAAATCATCCAACTGCGCATGGCAGCAACAATAATTATACAGCAAATGTAGATGTTGCATAAATGCTGGTATGATAACCTTTATATCATTCTATCATTCTCAAATGACTAAGCACATACTATCAACTCAGGACTTCATTTCTTATTGCATGTTCTTCTCTCACAATGATCTTAACTATTGGAGCTGAAATGCCCCGTGTTAAAGATCCATACAACTATATAATCAATCAAATCGACCAAGTCCAAAGGGAAATGACTGATGGGTTCTTGCTTATTCAAGAAGCTCTGACAATAGTTAATAGGCAGCTCGATATCGTAATGTCTTGGATCGGACCTCATTATTGATGTGACAGTAATTATCCTGCACATTATTACATGGTACTGAATTGAGTAGTCTTCAAAGCTAGACAAGAAGGCTTTGCACGCTCCTGTATTTTTGAAGTTATATAGTTGACTGTTTATTTAGGCAGAAGATATTAACATTCCAACTATAAACTGCAATAAGTCGACGGATTTGAACGTGTTGATTGTTGGATGTTTATTCTTATAGATGACTATTCATTTTGATATTCCACTATTCTCAAAGGTAGTAGGATGTATATGTTCAATAATGATAAGCAGATGTATTGGATTTGTTACCTAGTGGACTGTGAAACATGTTAAGGTCCACACTCGATCATCAACATGCCTCACGATGGAAAAAATGATCCCATTAATGTGAGACCACTGTGTGGAAGTTTAGAAGCGTGATGTAAATCTTAAAAGGTTATGTGGTATACTGCTTCCTTAAACACAGCCTTCCGATACGGACCATTATCGACAGAAGAACATTACCTTCGACTGAAACATTAGGTAGCCGTATGATTTTCAGGTAGTATACTGCCAACTTAAATAGCTAGTACTAAATGGACACCACCTTGACCTGTTACTTTATACAGTCGGTCATTTAACGATAATAGTCGACTTCTGGTAGAAGCAGTTCTAGGAAAGAAAAAGATAACCTTCAACTGAGAGTTAAGATAGTTGATTGTCAACTTAGAAAGTGGATAGTCAATTTGAGCAGAGTTTGCTATGTAGCAGGACAAAGCATCCTAATTACACTAATTACAGTACCCAGGACTGTATGCACATTGGTGTATAATACACACTAAAAGACTATATTTTTACATGCAGATGCTTGCAAAAAAGCCATCAAACTTCAAAACTATTATTGCAAGCAATTCCATATATGCATTTGAAGAAGAATCCTGCATCTATTAACATGTCAATGCAGAAATGTGATCATGCATGTGAAGATGAATATGAAACTTTGTAGACGGATGTATAAATAGAATGGGAGGTATGTGCAGTTATGTGGCCACATAAAGATTGACAGTGTGCGCTTGTACGTTGTGCATGCACCGAAGAGGTACCTTGAAAAGGTTGGTTACTATTATAGTGTGTTGAAGGTGTCGGAAGGGATAAATGGATACCATAACCTTCTTCTTCCTTGTAATTTGTTAACACATAGCTACTGCTAATATTATGCACAATGTCACTCTTCAGGATGGTTGTAAGGCCTGATTAGAGGGTATTTAATGAAGCAACCTTCAATTTCCTTCTCAATGGCGCTAACTTCCGGTTGCCACTTAAGAAGAGCCTATCAAATGGATTTATGAGTGGAATTCAAAAATTTGTACACAAAATTATAGTGTAAATATTTCTTCCACGATCTGATAGCAAAGGGTATGTGCTGAAAGATGATGCATAGATGATGTGGCATATCCTCAAGGGACATTGACTAAGCTTGCCACATATTATAATTTGGCACATGCACAAGGCCATAAAAAAAATAGCAAGCTCCATTGCCTTATTGCCTTCAAGTAACTCAAGACCTCTGAGCATGTAATATCAATTTAGAGGATCATGAATTCGATGTTCTACACCGGACGGACATGTTCGATATGCATACTTTGGCTAGGATGGGGTATCAGAAGAGTGATGATGGTCAATGGGCATTCAATGGTAGACTTTTGGTAGACCTTTGCGTAGAGTTTGCTATGTAGGATGACAAAGGATCCTAATTACACTAATTACAGTACCCACGAGTGTATGCACATTGGTGTATAATACATACAGAAAGACTATATTTTCACATACAGATGCTTCGAAAAGACCTGTCATGCTTCAACACTGTTATTGTAAGCATTTCTAGATATGCATGTGAAGATGAATCCTGCATATATTAACATGTCAATGCAGAAATGTGATCATGCATGTGAAGATGGATAAGAAACTTTGTAGATAGAGTATGAATAGAATGCGAGATACGTACAACTATGTGGCCACATGAAGATAGATGGTATGCGCTTGTACAGTTGTGCATGCACTGAAGAGGTACTTTGAATAGGTTGGTTACTATTTATGGTGCGTTGAAGGTGTCGGAAGGGATAAATGGATACCATAACCTTCTTCGCCCTTGTAATTTGTCAATACATAGCTATTGCTAATATTACGCAAAATGTCACTCTTCAGGATGGTTGTAGGGGCCTGATTGGAGAGAGGGTGTTTAATGAAGAAGTCTTCAATTTCCTTCTCAATGGTGTTGACTTCTCGTTTCAACTTAAGAAGAGCCCATCAAATGGATTTGTGAGTGGAATTCAATAATTTGTACACAAAATTGTAGTGGAAATAGTTGTTCCACAATTTGGCAGCAAAGGGTATGTGCTGAAGGATAATGCGCAAATGATTTGGGATATCCTCAAGGAACATTGCCTAAGCTTGCCAAATGTTATAATTTGCCACATGCGGAAGGCCATAACAAAACAACAAGCTCCATTGCCTTATGGCCTTCATGTAACTCAAGTCCTCCGAGCATGTAATGTCGATTTGGAGGATCTTGAATTCGATATTCTAAACTAGACGAACATCTTTGTTATGCATACTTTGGCTAGGATGGGGCATCGGAAGAGTGCTAATGGTCGATAGGCATTCAGTGGTAGACTTTTATGAGCATGTCCGTGAAGAGGTGGTTGTTATGTCAGAATTTTGTAGCCAATTGTTTGACTGGTAGACCTTCTTGGCTAATAACCAAGCCCAGGAAGTAAATGATGCAGCCGCGAATGGTAGCAACAATGATCAGACACAAATGTAGACGCTGCACATAATGCTGGTATGATAGCCTATATATCATTCTATCAATCTCAAATGACTAAGCACATACTGTCAACTCAGGACTTCATTATCTTAATGCATGTTCTTCTCTCACAATGATCTTAACTATTGTAGCTAAAATGCCCCTGTTGAAGATCCATACAACTATCCCATCAATCGAATCGACCAAATACAAAGGGAAATGATTGATGGGTTCTTGCATATTCAAGAAGCTCTGACAGTAGTTAATAGGCAACTCGATACCATAATGTCCTGGATCAGACCTCATAATTGATGTGACAATAATTATCCTGCACATTATTATAGGGTACTGAATTGGGAAGTCTTCGAAGCTGGACATGAAGGATCTAGAAGCTCCTGTATTTTAAAAGTTATATTGTCGATTGTTTCTTTAGGCAAAAGATATTAACATTCAAACTATAAACTACAACACGCTGATGGATTTGAATGTATTGAAAGCTGGATGGACACATGACAATTCATTTTGATATTCCACAATTCCCATAGGCAATAGGATGTATATGTTCAATAATGATAAGCAAAAGTCTTGGATTTGTTACATAGTGGACTGTCTTGTATAAGCACGAAACATGTTAAGGTCCACACTCGATCATCAACATGCCTCAGGAAGGAAAAAAACGGTCCCATTGATGTGAGACCACTGTATGGATATTCAGAGGCATGACGTAAATCTTAAAAGGTTATGTAGTATACTGCTTCCTTAAACACTACCTTCCAATACTAACCATTGTCGACAGAAGAACATCACCTTCGACTGAAATATTTTGTAGTCATATGATTTTTAGGTAGTACACTGCCAACTTAAATCGCTGGTACTAAATGGACACCACCTTGACCTGTTACTTTGTATAGTCAATCATCTAGTGATAACAGTCGACTGCTAATAGAAGCAGTGTTAGAAAACAAGAAGATCACCTTCAACTGAGAGTTAAGATAGTTGATTGTCAACTTTGAAAGTGGACTGTCAATTTGAGCAGAGTTTGCTATGTAGGAGGACAAAACATCCTAATTACACTAATTACAATACCTATCAGTGTATGCATATTGATGTATAATACGTACTAAAAGACTATATTTTAACACACAGATGCTTCCAAAAAAGCTGTCAAGCTTCAACACTGCTATTGCAAGCATTTCCAGATATGCATGTGAAGAAGAATCCTACATATATTAGTATGTCAATGCACAAATGTGATCATGCATGTGAAGATGGTTATAAAACTTTGTAGATGGACATATAAATAGAATGTGAGGTATTTATAGTTATGTGGCCACATGAAGATAGATGGTGTGCATGCACTGAAGAGGTACCTTGAAAAGGTTGGTCACTATTATGGTATGTTGAAGGTGTCCAAATGGATAAATGGATACCATAACCTTTTTCGTCCTTGTAATTTGTCAACACATGGCTACTGCTATTATTATGTAGAATGTCACTCTTCAGGATGGTTGTAGGGGTCTCGATTGGAGTGAGGGTGTTTAATGAATATGTTGAGATCTCGTCAGCGTCGATTATCTTTTCCAGGACACTTTCATTTGTCTTATGCTTATTAGGACACCGTGCTCTTGTTTGACCTATTTCTCTGCATATACCACAACGCCATGTCTTCGTAGCTGATGTAGATGCTACATGACCCATTCCGTTTGTGATACAAATTTAAGGACCGTCGATGCGGTCGTGACTGATCAATTTTGATTTTGCTTTCTGAAGCGATTCTTCCATACTTTTGTTAATTTCAAAGATTTTACTATGTAGATCATTGTAAGAGTGGATCAATTTGCACCCAAAAGAGCACATTCTTGAGCATGCCGCCATGAGTGTCCCAAATCTCGTATCTTTGGAAATATATTGTGGTTCTTGCAAGGAACCTAAAGTACATGACACTTTTCTTGCATTGCGAATCCACTTTTGCATGACAAGATTGTTGGTAATTTGTTCCAGGTTATTCACTTTTGCAATATGAAATGCATGTCTGCATGGAAGGCTGGTTGTCTCAAATAGACCACATGAGCAAATAATGATGGCAGAACTGCTATATGTATATATATATATATAGCATTCACTGCAACACTATCATCACCATACATGGCTAATGTGTAAGATTTCCTCAAATCTGTACCATGTTGTTCGCGGACAAACAAGAGTGATTCATACCGTATTTCTATTTGCACCTTATGGAAAGAGTTTGGCGTGAATAGTAAAGCGCAATATTGCTCTAGTTTTTTAAGCACAATTATAGTGGCTGGTATGGATAGGCTGCTCTAAAATTCAGCCTTCAACTGATTATGCTGCATACACCTAAGTTCTCGACTAACTTGTCTGACCAATTCATGAAATTTATGCTTTCACTCTAGAAATCCTTTTAGCTTCGCATGCAACCCCTCACATCTTTGAGTACTACGAACCTCCCCCCAAAAATGTCCATGAAGATAGGCTTTTGCCCATAGATGTCGCATATTGTATGTTGATTGGATCCACTCATTCTCTTATAGCTCGTGACACTCAACCATTTTCTGCCATAAAACCTCAATCTGAGTCACTGATATGTTACTCAACATGCATTCTTTGAAATCAGCTAAGAATGTTGCATCATGGATATTAGACATTGCATATCTCTCCAAATGCTAGGCACACAAATGATGCCTCATCTAGGAAAATATAACAGCAATGGCACCTCGTATGGCTTTGTCACCATCCATTACAATGGACTTTGGGTGCTTGCTATTCATCACTGCCATGAATGTCTCAAATAACCAAGTATAAGCATCAAGAGTTTCTTCATCAAGTAGTGCAATGCCTAATATAATGCTCTGGTGATGATGGTTGATACCCATTAAGACAATTAAAGGCACATTACAAGCATTATTCTTATATGTGGAGTCAACCATGATGATATCACCAAAACATGCATAGTCAAACTGGCAGTCAGAGTCTGCCCAGAACAAGCGCCTGAGTGTACCATCGGCAACTTTTATTTTATAGCACAATCCAGGGTCATTCTCATTTTGTCCCATAAGGCTGTAGTAGCTTCAGCATCACCGTCCGCAATGGCTTCACGTCAATCCATATTGATAAAATTTTACAGATCTGAAAGTTTGAAACCGACATTTGTTAATCCCCCTGCTTTCTCGGCAAAGTAATGCATAATCACATACACGCATCCCAAAGAAGAACATAGTTCGAATTTCCATTTGACAATGTTCAGGTATTTCATAATGGCTTCTTAATAAGCACACTTCATTAGGGGTGGCCAAAACATGATTATGTTCATTATGTGCATGTTTGACCACCCATTTCCCCCAGCTAATGCTACTTTGAACGATGCTGGACATCTGACTCGAGTAACTGGCCTCTTCCCTTGCTTGTACTGGACTCTTTCCATGTGTTCTTCCCTCTGAAACCCTTCTTTATTACATACTAGCTTCGGCATGGTTAGTTCTCCCTTTGTGTTTTGGTAATTGCCTTGCCTGCGAATACGAAAGTTGATTGCATATGCATACTTTCTACAAAATAACTCTGCCTCTTTGACAGAGTCAAATACCATGGCCAGTATTTCTTCAGCTTGTAATGTACTATAGGGATGTTGATTTGGATCCATCATATGTAAATGTTGACTATTTTAGAAGAGGAAATTTTCACCTTGTTACCATATATGTGGAAACATTCAGAGTGAGACTTTACTTATATGTAGGGAGCATCAAAATAACAGGTGGATGAAAATGGATTGCGGTTTACTGCACAAAGTTGAATAAATTTCAATATGTTGCTATTTGAAGGACTATTTACCTGTAAGGACTTGTATGGGCTCAGGAGAATGATCTATCACCCTTAGTAGGAAATCATCTTCACCCAATTGTCTTTGTGAAGTCTTCTCAACTCACCCGTTCAGAAAATGGGAGGTAAATGGATCTTGTGAAAATAGATGAGAAGGAGAATAAATCTTGGCTACCATACTCACGTCAGTGGTTCACCCATTTAAGGCGTTAATTAGTTGAGGGGATGTGTAACCATTGAACTTATAAAGATTGTGCATTTAATACATGTGAGAACCGACCGGTTCGCTAGCATCTTTTAACACAATTGGATTGATCATAGGGCAAATTTAGAGTCATCATGACAAACATCAAAATATCTTTGATTTGATGTATCATGGGCCCCGAGATTCGGTCCGAAGAAAAAGGTATTCTTTTTTAAGGAAATTGGCCGAACCTGTCAAATTCATTTATCTTGGCCAGTTTTATTTTGAAAATTGTCACTAATTATCAGGAAGTCCTAATTGATCATACTTAGTGTCATTTGAATTTAACTCATTGAAGATTGAAAAAAAATAGAACAAGTGTCAAATGGTTGAGGATAAGTTTAAGAAAAAATGATTTTTTGCCCTAGGGAGCTATAAAGGTCGATAGAGACCAGATAAGTTTGAAAAATTATATATGGCATATTTAAGGGTCTTTTTCTGAATTTATTTATCTAGATAAGTCTTAAGTGAGTAAAATTTAATAAGAAAATATTAAAAATTTTAAACAAATTTAAAATACAGTAAATTAGGGTTTTATGAAATTTCCTTTTTCAGTAAACAAAAATCTCTTTTTGGGGGAGAAGAGGAAATAAGAGCTCTCAGTGCCCTGGGGTAGAAAGAAAGAAAAAGGAGAGAGACAGAGGGTCATCGGCTACAAGGAATGCGCAGCTACCATGTCAGAAGCCAGCTTCTGTCGTCACCTGTAGCTACCTCTTCCAGCGACGTCAGGCCTTCTCTCTGAGGTGAAGTTTATTCCTCAACATAATCCATCCTACCATTTTGTCTTCATCGAGCTGTCACCACCACATCCTCTCTAGACATCGCTCTGACCTTGCCCAACGCTACACGCGTCTCCCCTGCACCGATTGAATCATTAGGTGACTTGAATTGGTTGGTAAGCTAGGTAAATGTCGATAGGTGCCCAACTGACGGTTTGCCTTGTTCATTTCTGTTACTGATTGATTTTTCTTATCGTCCATTCAACCTTCAGCCGGCTCTCCCGCCCTTATCATCCGTAGTTCAGCTTCATCGTTCGGTGCAGAACTGATATTTGACTAGCAGCAAACTTCCTTAGCAAAACCCTAACTTCTTCACGAACTGGCTTTGAGGACACCTTCAGTCTTCACAATTACAAACAATTTGATCGCTTGCATTGAAACTCATTTACAGGTTGTTCCTCTTAATGTTAGGTGTTGTCATCCATTCTTCTTCATTGCTACGCTCTAAAATTGGTTTGCAAATGTTGAGTTGAGAGGTCAGTTGATTTTATTAAATTCATACCTTTATTTTTGGGATGTGTCTGTTAATGGCCATGCATTATGTGTGCACAAGATGATCCCTATAAATAAAGGGAGTAAAAGAAAGGGGCATCGTACTTTTAAGGAGGGTCATGAGTGTGATGATATTGATAGTAAGGTAACTAGTAGCGTAATTTCTTTATGCTATTAACTGTGATATCGATACATTTCCTTTTTTATGTGCTAGATGTATACATCGCAAGGCGTTAGGTGTCATCAATGTATTTGTAGTAATGAAGAGATGGTTGGAGTGAACTACAGAAGATGCAATAGGAGATTATGTTTAAGATACGTGAGAACTTGGTAATTTTACAGCTATACATAAAACTTGTAGAACTTGCCCAATTTACTTTGTAGATGGAGATAATATCAATGATGTATATTGCATGAGGCCCGATTGTAATCCTATGCATCATAGGTACGCTCATCTAAATGATGTTGCCATTCAAGAGAGTTGTTCGGTTTGTCGAGGGATTTGCAACTGTAAAATGTGCATGTGCAAAGACATTCCATCGGGAGTATGTACAACAACTAGTTTATAAAAATATTTACATGCCTAGCCATTTACATCCACATTACTCAGTTTTGTCATATTTTATGGTTTCCACTCAGTCACAACTTCAATTTCAAAGAACATGAACATCAACAACACAGTTTGTACCTTATCCAGTTGCTCACACTATACCTCCAGAAGATTGATAACGAGCAAGTAACGAAGAAAAAAGTGGAGGCTCTATCACAAGGTTCTTCTAATAAGCTCTTTTATTAATAATGAATGTCTTATCTTTTGTTGTCGAGATTGAGATGTCTGACATCACCTCCATTCCATTTTCTGAAGGATAGGAGCTTGAACATGTCACCATTAGCAAGAGCAAGTGCCATAAGGATGAGCAAATTTACTAGTAATAGACCTTCATATGGATGTAAACTTCTTTCATTTGCAGAATTGACAAATTTTTTTGTGGTAAACAATTGATGTATTGGGAATGGCTTCTTGTAGTGATTGTTGCAAAACATCCATTGTATATTACCACCGGAGTTGTGATATTGTTCGTGTGAATTGTGCCTCACTTGTTGTTACGAGATTCATGACAATTGCCTAGAAGTCTATCAAGAGGAGATAAAAATGGAATATATTAATAGATGTCCTAAGTACAACTATGGAAGAGTAGAGAATGCTGACATTGGAAAAGGAAGAATAACCAATGTTGTCCATTGTCAAGCGAACAAAATTTAGAATGTCTACCAAGATGGAAGGATCCGTTGTCCTTCAAAGAGTAATGGTGGGTGCAAACGTGGGTTCCTACGACTAGAATGCATGTTGGAAGAGAACTTCATATTATCCTTAATGGAGAGAGTTGAACACATTTTGAACACATATGGACACAGTAATCATGTTGCAATAGTACAACCATGTTTATGTCGTAGTGAAGCAACGGCAAAAGGGCACATTCAACATCAGATGGTACGGAAGGCAGCAGATAGTGTTCATTCAATGGATAACTACTTGTACTGTCTAGATGCTAGAAACATCCAATATGTAGATTTGTTGCACTTGCAGTACCATTTAAAGAAAGGGGAACTTGTCATTGTAAGCGACATTCTACATATGACTTCTGGCCTCAGCTAGGAACCAATGGTATGTGGCGTGCAATGCATGAAATAGAATAGAAAAAGCATGGCCAACATAAGGAAGTAAAGACGATTGATTTTCTTGATTTATGTGAGGTTAGTGATATATGATCTATTTTACTCCAACTTATACCCGTGTATAAGGTCTAAGTTTAAAAGTGTATTAGATCATTTTAGTAGAATATGTTCTAATATAGAAGATGGGAATTGCAGGTTGTGGTAAACATGCACCAATTCTTTATTAATTACAACAAGGTACAGTTTGATGAAGTCAATTGGCCTCAACTACTCAAGTTGAAGGGCTAGCCTCCTTCAGATTTTTTCCACGAACACCTCCCACATCATGGAGCTGAGTTCAGAGCTTCTTTGCCCTTCAAGGAATACACGCATCTAAAATTTGGCATTTTTAACATTTCCACCAATTTGCCTAAAAATTCGTTGAAACCAGACTTGGGCCAAAAAATATATATTGCTTATGGAGTTGTTCTAGAGTATGGCTGCAGTGACTCTGTTACAAAACTTCATGCTTATATATCTAATACGGTAATGAAATGCCTTGTTTATTCATTAACTGTTAACATGTGATGAACAACAACTTCACATGCTTTTGGTTCTATG
>JAOYND010191214.1:0-16601 GCA_025802135.1 Lagerstroemia fauriei
AAAAACTTAAATTCTATACATTACACTTCACACAACACACAACCACATAAACGATACATACATTTTCTTCGATTACACATACTACGAAATAATCCAAATGCAACATTATTAGAATCTCAACCAAAGTAAAAATGAGTAATATACTGTAAAAACTTGTAGTTTCCTATAGATCACCGAGCATCACATAACGTCTAGTTATTTTATTTATTCTCGACTGATGACTAAAAATACATATTTTCAAAAATTATACATTGAAAAGTAATAATATGAATTTTTATTTATTTCGTTATAGGTATTTAGGTAATTTATTTTGAATGAGTTTTTTTAAAAATGTTTCACCCCCATTCAACCCCAAATCGTAGGTGAAAGGAAAATGGGGTTTGGAGGGGAATCGGGGTAAAAAATTTCCCTCCATTCTCTTTCCCCTCCATTAAAATTAGTTAACCAAACATGGTAAAATTTTTCCCTCCATTCACCCTCCATTCACCTTCATCCAAACAAAGGGTTAAGGAAAGATTATTATATGAGCTCAGCTCGCCACGTGTCATTCGTGAACTCTATAACCAATATTTAATACCTCATCATAAAGTATCACATTATCTTTTTCTATCAATTAATAATATTCATTTTTTAAATATGATTTAAAATACTTACTGACATGTCAAATATTCATTAGTTAGATTTACCACGTCATCCATGAGCTAGCACACCTAATAATGTCTCATCTTTTAAGCCAACAATATGAGTAGCCAATTGTATCCTTAATATTCTAGTCAAATTACAGAATTACCAAAACCTGATGCCGGGACCCAGTACTTGGAGAGCATTTTTATTAGAGCGGTCATACCATATAAGTAATGCTAATATGATATATTTGTCCAATTAGAATCTTTTATTTATATATCTGTCCAATTAGAGTTCACTGTTTGTTATGAATTGTTTATATTTTTAGGAAATTTTAGGATTTGGTAACTATATCTATATAATTATTAATTACATGTCAAGTTCTGATTTGATGGATGTATCTCGTCATTATTGACACATGGTATAACTGTTTCACGGGGCATTACTAGGTACATACTTGTCATGCCTCTCAAGGTTATACGTACTGTTCTAAACCACCTCTGTAGGAGTCATGACGGTTAATGGATTGATTTGTTATTTTCTTACAATTAGGATTTCTCTTTCCTGCATTGCATCAGAATGGATAGATTGTACTTTTCTTGTTTCCCGTCGGAGGGATATCTTGTTAGGTTCATGGGGATAAGGATGGCTATTCGATCTGATTTGGTGTTGACTTATTGTATTCATATTAATTGTTTGGGCATGTCCTTGCTTTGCTTTTCAATGTACAAAAAACAGACATAAATATATAAATGGTAGAAAGAAGAGGGAATAAAAGTAGGATTATTCATGGTTCGGTCGGTTCGAAAAACCGTTTTGAATCTAACCGAACCACATTTACGGTTCAGTTGGATTGTGCGATATAGAGGCCAAACCGTAACTACTTTAAGAGGAAAAAATTGAATTGTTAAAAATCAGTTTGAACAATTCAATTAACTGATTTTTTTTATATAAATGAATAGAATTTAATATAATAAAGCTAAAGCACATTTGGTGTTGTTGGGTTCGAAATTAACTGATCGAACTGTAAAAAACAAACTGAATATTTATTTTAGTTTAAAATTGTATATTTTAAATTTTAAATTTTATTTTATTTGATTTTTAATTAGAAACGATTCGGTTCAATTAATTATAATTAACCGAACTAATTATATCAAGTAATTAACCGAACCATTAACGAACCGGTTTCTATGGTTCAGTTAATTTTTGTTCGGTTCGGCAGTTCAGTTCGGTTCTGTGATTTTATGCACAGCCCTAAGTAAAAGGGTACGAGGGATCCCGCTAGTGAGATCAAACCCGAGGCTATTAGATTATAGGACGATGACAGTACTAAATATACCAAACTCTCTTTTATCTTTACTTCATCTGTACATGGCTATGTTGCATAACATACCGATTATTGGGATCTACTTTGATTGAATGGAATTACAGTAGAATGCCAGAGATAGAAAGCGTGGTCTATGTTGGACAGGATCGGAGTAATGCACGTTCATTTCTTCCTGATCAGATATCTAATTCCTTTATCTTAAATCTCTGATCTGTTGTATTTAATATCATAATTTGAGTAACCTGGCAGGAGACCGAATAACCTTACTTAGACAACGATTCTAGTTTCCTTTTCTTTGAGATCCTCGTCTCAGTCTGTTCGATGTATTCTTTAATTGACTCATATATTATATATACAGAAAAATCTCTTCTTAAAATCAAGAATTTCATAATAATATGATATTTTTAAAATAAACCTCTATTTTCTTGAATTGATATCGATAAAACTGAATGAAATCAGATTCCAACTGTTCGACTTGACTTGCAACTTTCGATGTAAAATCTATGCCACCCATCACAATTTTTATATAATTCATGAGGGACTAGGAGAGTAGAGATATTGAAAGAGATAAACGTGGTCGGTCATAATTCCAAACCACGGGAATGCAGCTTTATTAGAATTATTAACTGACTCAAAGATTATGTAAGTCGATCCACCTATTTATAGGCTTTGAAAATAAAATAAACTAGGAAACTAATAATTGAAAATATAAAAATAATGCCAAATCTGATATGATGAAATCCTAGAGTTAATTTAGTTGATTGATACAATCTTATTACCAAATTTTCAATTTCCAAAATAACCATAAAATATGTCTAACATTCCCCCTCAAGATGAGCATGCAGTGCAGCGGTTGCACATAATCAATGTTGATGACGACGACTTGACTTTTGAAATCAACTTGAGTATTTTTGCTTCAGAAGTTGAGAAACATTAATAACTTGAGGCTTTATGCCTTCAGTGGTCGAAAAATCGACTTAGGTCTTTACTTCTCGGACTTCAGACCTCAGAGGATGACATGAACCTTTTTGCATTCAGATGTGTTCAATTGTCATCGTCACATGGCCATATCAGGATCGACATGCTCTGATACCATGATAAATTTTATATAGTTCATGAGGGACAAGGAGAACTGAGATGTTGAATGAGATAAACGTGGTTGGCCAAATCCGAAACAACGGGAGTGCAGCTTTATTAGAATTATTAACTGACTCAAAGATTACATAAGTCGACCAACCTAGGATATGAAAATAAAATAAAATAGAAAACTAATAATTTGGAATATAAAAAATAATATCAAATTTGATATGATAAAATTCTAGAGATTTTAGCTAATTTATTTGTTCGATATGATCTTTTTATCAAATATTTAATTTCCTAAATAATCATAAAATATCTCTAGTACACCACACTCACTAGTATTTGCAATCGTGAGATCAAGAGTCTCTGTAGGTACAATTCTGCTTGATGGGATTTTTCGTGCCTATTTAATTAGAAGCAGCTGCATCGCATAGAGACTTTCTGCTAAAAAATATACAAAATCACATATTTATGTGTTATTATACGACAAAGTATAAAGGATTTAATCCACTTTTCATATGAAACATGATCCTTTGCCATAGACTCAGTAGCTGCCTCTTGTTAAATACATGTCCAAACGCTGGTGTCATGTCTTCCTTTTTGCGAGAATTATATTGTCAATCTTTAAAATTTATCATTTCTCCTAAATTAGTCCTCTAAGTTTAAAAGTGACTTTTTCAGTCCTAAATATTTGCTCCGTTAGACATGTGAAGTTCATTCTCTTACTTACTGGTAGAATGCCGCTGACGTGTCACTAACGCCGTTAATTCTTCTAATTTTGCTGTTAGTTTACTGACATGGCACATGAATTGACATTTTTTATATTAAATATATGGCATGACACATATGAAAAGACATTATATGGGACCCTAAATAAATTTTAAGTGATTTTCAAGATTTAGAAAAATTAACACGACAAGTTCGTGTCCCGACCCGACCTGACTACCCTACTAGATCAAAATCGATCTAATTGATTTAAAAATAAAATAAATATCACAATCCTAACTTGAAAAATCCTTGTTCACTGCCTGTTGAACTGAGTAAGAAGAGTTTGCTAAAATAAATCGGGTTGAAAAATGTCAAATTAAATATATTACCATCACATCAACCAAATTAATGGAAAAATGATGATTTAACGCCATCAGTGACATATCAGTAACATATGACGGAATGGACTTAACGTGGTAACGAAGAAAATATTTAGGACTGAAAATACCACTTTAAAATTTATATGACTGACTTAGGAGAAATGACAAATTTTTAGGACTATTGCTGCAATTCTCCCCTTTCTTTTTTATAAAGGAGGCATGAGTGTTGGCAACTATATCACCCTGCTATTCAATGTATGAGTTTTCATGTTCAACCCGATTATATCGATTAAATCAGATACATTGAACAACCATAGTTCAACACTATCCGATAGTGTAATGCCATAAAAAACTTTCTATAATTCAAGAAGTCCATGGTTTTATTTGAAAAAAAAGACTGCAAAAGGAAGGAAGAAAATCGATGCCATGTCACTGTTTTTTTGTAGTGTCGATGCTTCGAGAAAGATTTTGTTGAAACGGTCGTCATACCATGTAGACTGTACTTCTGTGAAATAACTGTCAAAATAGAATTCACCATTTATATATTTATTCAATTAGAGTCCACAAATTGTTAGAATTTTTTTGATTTTTTGGGATTTAATAATTATAATTATATAATCATTAATTATATGTCAAGTTATGATTGAATAGATATATTATAACAGTATTAATAAGTGATATAATCACTTCACTGAAAACTTTTTCCTATATTTCTTAGTTTTTACTTGAAAAGGATGCTTCCTGTCAAACTTCATCGTCTTGTTCTTCTGAAAGTCCACTTGTCCAATCAGTAAAATCTTGTGCATGACCATCAGCATTTTGAGATCTTTCCTACTATTTCATGGAAAATTCCAATGAGGCTTTGGATACGCATTAAATAAAAAGCTGCCCAAAATATACGGATCCAACGTTTCATGCCGATAGGCATGGTGGAAGGAGGATTGTGGTGTAGGCCTTAATTAGAGCAACAAGGTCAACCTCAGGTAAGTCTAAAAGTTTGAGGATCGATCTTCAGGTTGGGAGGATTTATGAGAATTTTTTCAGGAATTCTTGTCTGACCATAAATTAGTCTCGATTGGTCCGAAAATACTGCTTGGTGCAAAAAAAAAAAGAATTAAAGCAACAAGAAGAGATGCTTGGTTGAAGTGTACGCGTGACAGTACATACTAGGTGTTGTCGACAAATCCAATTTCAAACCTCAAAATTTTTTAATGTAATTATTTGATATTTTTTTCCTTAACTGAAATCTCATGTTTAAATTTGAGGATAGAGAAAATTTACAATTGTGGGAGATTTTTCATGGAAGACCGACCCGGTCAGAGCCAGGATTACTTCATCCACATTGAACTTCTAAATACAGATATATTGAAGTAGGGGTGTAAGTAAAAGAGTTGAAAAAATCGATCAAGACCATACTCGAAAAATGAAAATTCGGGGCCTTATATGAAAATCAGGTGATTTTTTATGGAAGGAAAACCGGCCCAAAAAAGTTGGACCCCGATCCGAAAAAATGGGCGGGGCGCAGGCTACCCCAATTTCAAATATATTAAGTGTATATGTTTTATTTTATACAATTAATTTTTAGTAAACTAAAGTAAAAAAATAATATAATCATGTCCAAATAAATATTATAGAAAATATTTTTATATAGAAGTTTCATTAAATTTGTAAAAATTTTGAATTATTCAACTGAAATCCTAACTCCAACCTAATCATATTAAAAAGTCAGTGCCCGAAAACATCACGCGCGAAGCAGTTGATTTTTCATGACCATAAACAGTGCTCAGTATAGTTTTTTAGACTCGAAAAAATCTGTCCAAAAAAGTCAGAGCCCGACTATTTACCAAAAAAAAGAGAAAGGATCCACATGACCTATACCACTTTCACCCCTAGATTGAAGAAGGAAAAAGCTCGAGATCCACACATGACTGGACCAAACGGGAGAAGACCCATTCTAAATGGTGCATTGCTTTTCAGATTTCTGGCTTGTTTGAGACGCTGTATTGCTATAGAGAGTTTGGAGAATCGACCACAGCTTGAAAAGCCATGACACACATGGATTCATTCAATGGGAAACGAACATAGAAAGTAAAATCTGTTCCGTGAACAATTCAATTCCTCTCTCCTTCAGTGGAGAAAGTCTTGTATGTAACGGGTACGGAATATCGCCGACTAATGAAATTCAATTATTTCTATTTTTTATTTTTAGGATTTTATTAAAAAATTTTAAATTAACTTAATCTTATTAATTTGTGATATTATTTAAGCATTGTCACCTGGTAGTGGTACACGCTTTATATAAAAATCTCTCTCCCTTGACAACAAGTAAGAATTGACTTTTTCTAATGTCGTGTGAAAGAAATTTTCATTGCCAAAAAACGCTGCAGATGGAGCATATATGGGGGGAAAAAATCTAAAATACTTTAAAAGGATATATCGTGGCACACTTATCACTATCAGATAAAGAAGTGGTGCAAATTCGAGAAATTCTTAAGCAATTCTATCACATCACGTGATATGATGAAATACTAATGAAAATATGACGAACAGGTAAATTAGTGTCAGTCACTCGAACAATTACCATAATTATAACTGGACACGGACTCGTGCTACGCATGGAAAGAAAACAAAAATAAATAAATAAATATGAAATATTTGAATGAATTCGTACAATTATATTATTTATTTATAACTTATTACAATTTAATTAATTTAAATTTTGTTAACTTTACATTAATAAGTAGAGTATTCTCAATTTTCATCAGTGTACTACGTCAATTTTACTTTTTTATATTTGCAATTTCAAATTATTCGTTCAAAAGTGTGACAAATTTTTGCTGCTAAAATTGTAGATATGGAATGAGATAATGAAATCTGATCAGTTAACATTTTGTTGTTAAGATTGTAGATATGGAATGAGAAGAATGACTGTTTTGTCCTTAAACTAAAAATCAAATGCATGCCATAAATTTTAATATGTAAATCAGATTGAGAACAAATATATAAAATAAAAAAGACACCAAACCACTCAAACGTTTGCATAAAATAGTATAGATTAATTAAAACAATTTAATCGATTCTTTCTCACCACATCCTTGTGAGACATAACCATCCAAGATTCTCTTCTCCAAATTCTCATGCACTTACTACTTTTCTGTATCCCATCTCCTATTAGACCTATGGATCCATCGTTCTCCTTTTAATAACAATAGGAAAAATCTCGGTGCATGCGGGTCCATATTACGGTCCAATCGTGTCTATGCTCAAATTGTACTAAGATATCAACTCCTAGTGTTCAACATGTCACACTAGTGATATAGAAAGAAGAACGAGTGTCATTTCACAGAAATGTAGTTCGGACAACTAAATATTGAAATTAACACAGACACACCTCATTCAAACAATTGAATTCAACGAGTGAAGTTAAATACTAATGAAAGCAATAAACAAGAACACCAGACTAATCATACTAATCGGTCCTGAAGATCAAAATTTCCCCTGATTGCTCTTCCAATCCTGATCCCTCTGTTTATACTGTTGATTAATGCTTATTGTTAACCTAGGATTTGAATCTCGCCTCACATAGCTCTCATTGAGAGTAAGACTATACTCCCAATAACGAGTTAACCTACTTTATCTTTAGGTTATTAACAAGTAAGAGCCCTTTACATGTCAACCTCAATTGATTATCTAAGATGATCGAGTATATATGTTTCTACCTCACAAATAACCCCATCTATTAGCACAAATTATTCTGAAGTATGCATGGCTAAGACTAAAATCCTTTCTCGAGTATAACCGGGAGGAAGATCGATAACTTCCATGCATGATTCTGTAAAATAAAATCAATCTTGCTATTTATTGCCACCTTCCAAAGAGATTTCTTTGAAGAAGTCACGACTTCTTCATATGTTTATAGTTCCTTTTCCAAAAAATATATTGTAAAGTCATTTTCATAGAATTTTTCCACCCTTGCCCTTTTGCTATGCCTCGGCTCAAATTCATGATCAGAACCATAATTTGACTCATGACTTTTACCATTCATAACTTCAGCAGTTCGTTTCGACAAATTAGATCCCTCTTAGATATACATGGAAACACATATTCAAAGAATGAGGAATATCTTGATTCCATTATTATTTTCTTATGCATATTGATTTTTTGATTCATATACAAGGAATACATTACTATTATGTGCATAACCTATAAAGGCATAGTATATTATTTTAGATTTATCTTTACCATTTCAGTGTTGAAATAGCTACTTTTACAAGGCACCTCACACTCGTAAGTGTTTGTAAGATTGTCTTCTACCATGACATAATTCATATGGTGTTTTTTTCTCTTTATTTTGAGGTAATTTTTTTAAAATATAATTACTTGTTAAAATAACTTCTCCTCACATATTCTGAGGTAGACTTAAACTTATTAACACCGCATTCATAATTTCTTTCAGAGGGCAATTTTTTCACTTAGCAACACCGTTTGTTTGAGGTGAATTGGGGTGCAATTGCTTCATGAACTATTTCATATTGTGCACAAAAGTCACCAATTTGTGCTTCATATTCACCACCTATATTGCTTCTCAATCTTTTTATTTTCTTTATTGAGTTGATTTTCAACTTAATTCTTATAGACAATAAATAAGGCTTTATTTCGTCTTTGCTCTTAAGCAAATGCATATAGTAGTACTTTAGGCTATCATCAATGAAAGTAATAAATTATTTATTATTGCCTCTTATTTGTACAGACTTTAAATTACAAATATCACTATGAATATTCAAGTGATTTTGTATTTCTTTTAATTGTTTGGAACGATGACCTCGGTCATTTACCTCAATGCAAGTTTCACACTTGTGATTCAAATCGATTAAGTAATAAATTATTTATTACTGTCTCTTATTTGTACAGACTTTAAATCACAAACATCACTATGAATATGCAAATGGTTTTGTATTTCTTTTAATTTTTTGGAATGATGACCTCGGTAATTTACCCCAATGCAAGTTTCACACTTGTGATTCGAATCGATTTGGAATTTCAGTATATGTTCTATGTTAATCAATTTTCATATAGTATCATAATTAACATGTTCTAGTCTATCATGCCACAAATTGGAAGAATCAATCAAGCAAGTGGAAGAGGAAGTCTCTTTATTAATGATTGTCATCGCATTGAGCTTAAACAACCCATTACATTCATACCCCTTCCCAACATATATTCCAGATTTTGATAAAATAACCTTGTCCGATTAAAAAGTCATCTTAAATCTGTGTTTATTTATCAAAGAATTCAACACTAGATTCTTCTAGATTTCTAGCATGTAGAACACGTTGTTAAGGGTCAACAGCTTTTCAGAAGTACCTTTTGCACCACCTTCCCTTGGCCTTCAACAATAGATGAGGACGAGTTTTTTATGCACAGTTTTTCTCCACTAATCAGCTCGAAGGTTGCGAAGAGGCCTAAGTTGGAGCAGGCATGCTGAATAGTTCTAATGTCAATCCACCACTCCTTGGGATTTGACCATACCAGGTTTATCTCTGAAATCATAGCTGAGAGGTTGATGTCAGACACATCCTAG
Source organism: Lagerstroemia fauriei (assembly GCA_025802135.1). Taxonomy (NCBI): domain Eukaryota; kingdom Viridiplantae; phylum Streptophyta; class Magnoliopsida; order Myrtales; family Lythraceae; genus Lagerstroemia; species Lagerstroemia fauriei. Next base: position 9,701 of record JAOYND010191214.1, read on the forward strand.
GCAACTGCATCAATCACATTGGTCTCAGGCTTCTTCTTTTTGGGAAGTTGGCAACCAGCAGACCTGTGGCTCTTACTATCACAGTTGAAGTATTTTCCTTGAAACTTATTCTTGGAAATGCCTTCCTTAGGCTCGAGGTTGGCCTTGTTCTTCTTAGGTTTCGAGATTTGCCCATGCTCCACCACATTAGCCTTGACACACATGCATGAATGCTCTTCTCAGACCCTTGTTGTCTTCTTAGTTGAGAAGTCTAACAATGAGGTCCTCCAATGATATTTCCTTACTCATGTACTTGAAGTAGTTCTTGAAGTCCACTTGGTGGCAATTTCTCATTTATTGCAGTCACAAGGTTTCACTAAGAATCATATCTTCTGGATGAATTTCATGCAAAATTACTTGAATCTCTTACCATTGTCTTATCACTGTCTTGAAATCTACCATCTTGTATTCGGGGAACCGTCTGATGACAAATTTCTTTGAGCCAAGATCCTCTGTCCTATACTTGCAGTCCAAGGAGTCTCAAAGTGACTTGTCTATCTAAAGGGTACAGTGCACATTGTATAGTGAGTCGTGCAGACTGTTCAAGACGTGGTTTCTGCATATGAGATCAGAGTGATTTTAGGCTTCAACTGATTGAAAAGTCCGAGCATCTGATTGCCCCTCAGGAAACTTAAGAGCTTCGCTAATCAAGAACCTAGCAAGGTTCATGTGGTTGGGTATAAGAGCATTTTATGCTATCACCTTTTGAAAATCAACCTATTGGACTTCTCAGGTTTCTCATTGTGGTTCACAAGAACCATAGCAGGTACAATGTCGGTACCTCCCAAAGGCACAACTTGGGTAGAGCCTGAACCCTTGGCCACAACAGTGACAACATCATTGGCAGCAACAACATTAGGAGAATTTTCAGTAGCCAACTAAGATCAAAAGACAAACCAAATTACTTTTAAGATTGTTAGAACATAATACATGATAGTAATATTGAATGACTACAATTATAATTGGGAAAAAATTTAACATCACGACATAAAGTCGCAGTACAAGATATAGTAATATAAAATAAAATAACTGAATTGAATCAACATACAAAATTATAAAAAGAGTGTAGAGACATAAATAAGAGTCGAGACCTGTGACGTCACATTTAACTTAAGACTAATTCGCCCCCTCTCGGCTGTGTTGAGGACATCTCAACATCAGTCTCTTAGGATACAACAATTACAGAGTTGTAAGTAGCGCCAAACTTGAAACTCCAACACGAATTGATCAGAGTCTGAACACTATTTTAAAAACTATGCATGAAAAATATAGAAAAATTGTGTTTTGAGTTCGAAAACTGTATATTCAGCATTGAGCAAAAGGCTCAATTTATAAAGGCTGCCATTTAACGATAATTAATTTGGCTATTACACTGCTTTAATGCTGTATTGTCGGTTAAATTGCATTAATATGACCGATACAGTATTAATTCGATAATTACACTGTATTAATATGTCAGTTACAGTATATTACCATTACAATATTAATTTGGTACTTTACACTACATTAATACAACGATTATTGAATTATTATGACCATTATAATATTAATTCAATTGTTACTCTTGAATTAATATAGCCGTTACTGTATTAATATGACCGCTACACTTGAATTAATACGATCATTACAATATTAATCACATTTGATTAATTCGAATTAGTACGGTCGTTAAAACGCCTTAATTATTTTCTCTGAGAAACGATTTCTCATTCACAACTTAATTTCCATTTTCCAATGTTATATAGCAGGTACTCTAAACTACCGTCTGCATAATGTGCAGGTCGATGAATAATGTTTGCCAACAAATATCATTTTCTAAATAAATATGTACAAAGGATGACTGAATGATGAATCCTGACAGACCACGTACAATCAACTCTGCATGTAATATGTAATAAGTTCACCGTGTGAAATGTCATTCAGACCTTGCTCAGTGTAAAATTGATCCTTGAAATTGTGAAAAATTTACACGTGTAACATATCTAAGAGTAATTTATATGATCAACTCGTCTTCTATTACACACTAAATATTTAGTATGATCTGTTACACATGAAGAACCTTTTCATGCTCCTCCGGTAGAAGGATCATGACGCAACGTGGTGATATCACGTGAAGGTGATTATCAACGCACTTTTGAAATTTAGGTGGATGAGTTAAATAAAATTATAAAATGAAGGGGGAACTATAAAATATGTACTGAAAGGCCACCGGTCAAATAGTCATGATTTAAAGAACGTCGGTATCCGGATCTTACCTGAATTCCATGGGAGCTATCCAATACCTTTGCATCCCTAATATTATGAGAAAATCTTGTTAGAAGGAATATAATAAACAATCTCGGATCTCGATGGTCGCAGATACAATAAAGTTACGGAACTTTGCTACTGAACTTCACAACCCAAAGTCGCGCTGCGACTATGGAAAGTAATATTATGAAATCAAAATACACAATCATAAAAGGTTACTGAATGTTGAGGCCTGTGGATCCCAAAGTGTCCTTAAGACTAATTCGTTATCCTCTCTTCTGTGTTGAGGAAGCTTGGACGTCAGTCTCCCAGTATACAACGACAGATTGAAGTTGAAACAGCACCGAGTTTCGACTCCTAGGCGAACCGAACAAATGCAAGAACCACCACGAAAAATTGATGCAGAATGATGAGAGGAGAGAAAGCTATGTGTCTCGAATGTAGCAGCCAAAAACAAAAAACTAATATATGCATATGCATCTAAAGAAGGTAAAATTCGGCCTTGCGCGAGATCCCATAGTCGGAACGAACATTCGGCACGCCCGCCGCCTGCGTGTACGTGAATTCAACTAAATCGGCCTCTGATCGCACCTTCCTGCACAAGCGCACGAGACGGGCACGGGTCGTTTAACTTGGCCAATATGTTTACTCCATATAAGAGTACTATTCTCTTATAAACCATTCCAGCCTTCCTTTCCTCTTCCATGTTTGATAGAACTCTTTCCATTTGCCACGTGGGCTTCATGGGCTTGCATATAGGCTCCAATTATTTTAGCTCTATATACCCAATCTTATCCTTCAATTATGGGACCCAATTTCCCATTCACATGTCATTTTTCCAACAAATCTTCAATGCAATGACTGTATCACGTAATATCACTGATGTACTTTTTTTAGAGAAAAGTACCGGCACTTTGTAATATTATAAAAACCTATTCAATTAGAAACTGTTGTATGTTTTCTATAATTTAGTAAAATACAAGTACTTTTTCTCTCGGTGAAAAATCACGTCAATCGTGCAAGCGCTGCTGCAATCTACACTTTCTCCTAGTAAGTATTAAAACAATGAAGAATGGAAGTCTTGCAAATGCAAACGGTAAAGGCTACGGACTTAAGTCAGGAGCCTAGTTTTACGGCCGAAATTAAATTCTGGGTCATGAATGACCAGTATTGTCATCATACTTAAATTTTTTTCGAGAACTGGCATTGGTACTGTAGCACAAAACTCAAGATTATAAGTTCAATTCTCACCGCGAGAGTTAATTCATCTTTATTTTCTATTATTGTATCAGACTTACAGATTTCCCTTTTTATTAAAAAATTCAAAATTCTTTTTTTTATGTAAAAAGAATTTCTGCTTCGCAAACAAAAATAACAAATTTTATTTCATTTTACAGGGCCGGAAATATTTTGCCGGGTTCCCCGTCCTTTCCCGGGAAAGAGATTCAATCAAAATGGAGTGATTCTTGGATAAGCTAATCTCATCTATACACTATCAATAAATATTTAACATATTATCATTAAATGTTATATTATTTTTTTTATATTTATTGATAATAATAATTTTTTAGACATGATTTTATATATTTACTTACGTGTTAAACCTTCATTAATTAAGTTCATCACGTTATCCATACACTCGGCTCACCTAAGAATTTCGCATCAAAATGGAATGTAATAGTAGATAGGGACTTACTTTAAAATACCCAAGTTGCCCTTTACATGAGAGACCATTTTTTTAAAAGGGGTATTATTGTAAAAGTAAACTCATTTTCCATTACATTAAATATTATAATATTATACTTCTATTCACTTTTCCTACAATCTAAAATTCTTATGAAACATAACAATTTTATATTACAAACTAATTTCCATGTAAAATAATCATTTTCTGTGTAATTTAATTTTCTCATATAATATAACAACAATACCTGAACCAAACAACCCTTACAAATATATAGATGCTTTTCAGCATTGTAACCTTGGATTTCATGTTCTATCTCTCTCTAAATAATATTGTTAGAAGAGACTCTTAACTCATGAATACCGACTTCATGAATTATATTAGATCTTTGGTAGTGCTGCATTGACGGTGCCATTATTAGTACTGATTATTCAATCCTTCTGATATGTCTGCGATTAAACACGAAAATCTGAACATTATGTAACGGAGTAAATGGGTCACCACTGCTACAACCCTCTTTTTTATTCAGCAAAAAATCCATGGATTTCATGTTTGCAAATTGTTGCTGATATCAACATGGACATTTCAAAGCTATTACTAGACAAAATTTGGAGCATAGAGGTATGGCAATTCTATTTTATTACGTTCTCATTTCCTCGTGACAAACATGAAATGAGGGCAATCGCAAATTTGCAAATAATCAAGGCCAATGAATGTATCAATGAGCAACAGCTCGAAGAGATGAAAGCAATGAAAGACATGAACAGAACAGTATGCATTGAACAGTATAAAATCACTGATGCCTCATGTACGGATAATCATCAACTGGGGAGATTTGGAACTATTACCGAGTGGCAAGAGTTTCCCCTCACTAGCATTAGCACTCGGAAAATCTTCCTAGTTAACATAATCGATCGGGCTCCATCGACCAAGTTACAATGTATGCAAAACTGCTAGCTAATTTTCAATGAAGCGGAAAGAAAGAATTTGAGAGACTTAACTGCTGTTAGGTGTGTCTGTCACAAGGAAAGAGGTGATCTCCTCTCCCTTTTCCAGCCCTCTGGGATCTGAGGCGTAACTGAAGGGCGATTGATTGCAAGGCATAAGAGGAAAACAGCGAGGAAGAATCGTCGGAAATGAAGAGCTCCGTATGCTGATTGATATAAGGAGCATGCCGAACAACAACCCCAAAAATATAGCAACAGCCACATCAGCCCTGTACAATGTTAACATAATTATCAAACTTTGATTACATGAGGTCAGAAAGATATTCCGAAAAACCATTTTAAAGAAAATTGTAGTAAATATAGAGGCTTAAAGAGATGCTAAATTGGTGAAAAAATCATTAAAATACTAAAAAAATTCAAAAAAATAAAAAGGAAAAAACTATAAGAAATTTCAAATAATTTCTAAAAATAAGAAAATTTAAAGATATTTCAAAAAAAATGAAAGAAATTAGATATTTGTTTAAAAAATAAAAAATAAAATTTTGAAAACATATTTTGTAAATTAGAAAAATTCAAAAAATATGAAAAAATTTCGTAAAATTCCAAGAAATTCAAGAAATAAATTTTAAAAATAAGAAAAATTCAATAGATACTTGAATATATAAGAAATTTTGAAGAATTTTAAAAAAATCTAAAATGTTTTAAAAAATAATAAAATATAATATACTAGTCCATCACCTCTACAATAATTTTGAAAGTTTTCAAAAAATTTTAAAATTTTTTTATCTTCCTCTTAAGTATCTCTTTATGTCACATATGATAGCAAAATATTAGTTCATCCCGTCTACAATATATATCTTGTACAATTTTTAGAATCTTATCTATTTTTAAATTTTTATACATTTCAAATATATTTCTAATTTTATGAATAATTTCAAAATTTTCATAACTTTGGAAAATTTTTTAATTCTTTTTATTTTATGAAAGTTTTTTATTTTACTTTTTTAAGTTTTTATACCCTTTAGAATTTAATAAATTTTTATTTTTATAAGTTTTCCTAATTTACAAAAAATTAGCAAAATTTTTTTATAGTTTGAACATATAATTTTAAAATTTTTAGTTGAATTATTGAAATTTTTGTTATTTTTCTCAATTATTTTTACATTTTTCTTGTTTTCTATATTTTGTTATTTTTATAAAATATATAAACATGTCCACATTTTTATATTTTTCACAAATTTTAAAATTTTTTCAAGCTGTTAATATTTTTATAAATTTTGAATATTTTTATTTTTTTTTAGTTTTCCTATATTTTATAATTTTTTTGACGTTTTACAATCTTTCTAATTTAAAAAATTTAAGATTTTTATTTTAAAAATTTTTATTTAAAAATATTATTCTAAAAATTTTGAAGATTTTTTTAAATGAGAAATTGATGGGACCTAATTGATAAAAAAGAAATTAAGATGAGAACCTAATTGACTGTATAATAATGTCGTTAGTGGGAGGATCAAATTGAAAAAAATAAATAGAGATATGTACTTAATTGATGGTATAATTACACTGTTTAACGGATGGACCTAATTGAAGTCATGAGGACCCAATTGATACCATGAGGACTCAATTGATGGTACGAGGGACCTAATTGAAATTATGAGGGACCCAATTGATACACCAAAATGATATAATTGATATAAGAAGTCAACTTAAGGACTTAACTGATACAAAATGCATCTCTAAGAGAGTTAGATGAGGTGAAAAATTTCCAAGAGATTCAAGTGAAGTAAAATGCATCTATCGATGGCAAAATTGTTAATTTATTCAAAAATAAATCAACCAAACGCGGCTTAATAGTCAATATTCAAAATGTAACTAGGTACTGATAAAAAAAAAAAAAAAATGTAACAAGGCGACGCGAGAAGAGAAAGTAGTCCTCTGTCCATTGGAGATTCTCCTGGAAGCCACTTCTATGGAGTCGCCGAGG
>JAOYND010191309.1:0-16587 GCA_025802135.1 Lagerstroemia fauriei
CCTTCTCTAAGTCGACAATTCTGAGTAGTGGATTTTGGCTTTTCGTGTTCTGAGTATGCGTCGAGGGGTCGAGTGGAGCAAAACTATGGGTGGGCGTTGATTCCCGCCAAGAAGTAGAAACCCTAGACTAAGAGTACGCTAAGAGAAAGAAAAAGGACTTGAGAGCTATATCTTTTTTCAAATCATCTAAGGGCAATTGGTCTTTTTCTATTTTTAAACATCTAAGAACAAAAAAATCAACGGATCTTAATTAAATCATATTTATATCGAACAAACTCAATAAAAAATAAAAGTTTCACAATTAATTTTTTTCCTTAGAAATGGCCAATTGGTTTATGGTCGTTAAGGATTAAATTCCACATCAATTGGATTAAAGAGTAAACATAGATTTATTAAAAAATTGGTACCACCACCTAATATCTAAAACTTTTTAATGAATATGACCCAACTTCTTATATGTCAAGTAGCAATTTTACATGATATCAGAATAGATTACTGTATCTTAAATTTTTAGGTGAATATGACCCAACTTCTTATACATCAAATAGAAATTTTACATGGTATGAAAATAGATTATTGTGTAAATTCATATCGTGCCAGGCCTGAGTGTAAAATTTGTGACAAGTGAGGATGGGTTTACAAGGGAACGTGACAAGTATAATATGGTGAATCTTGAGGATTATACCCAATATTGATTGGGTTAAAGAGTAAATTTTGAATTTATTAGATAATTGAGTACCACTTAATAGTTTAAACTTTAGATATGGGCCAAACTTCTTATATTGCAACTCATCTAACTGAATTGAGGTAATTTTATAACTCTTTGAATAGAGATTATTATTCTTTTTATACAACTCCTCCAATTAAAATTACAAACCCTAGAACTAAAATTACAATTGATAGTAAGATGTCGTCAAGCATATGTACTATGTAGCTTTTGAACGTAAAATAACAAGGAACATCTAATCACCAAAATCCTAATCACTCGAAGAACATTCTAATAACAAAAAGATTCATCAAATCTTAGCTAAATCAGAATTGGTTCTTATTGAAAAAGTAAAATAAGAAAATATGGGTTGCAATTTGTTATGAGAAATTTGGCTCTCTAAGGATATGATTACCTCCCCCTTGCCCAAATAACTGAATAAAAATTTTCACTATAAGCTTAAGTCGGTAAAGCGCATAATAAGTAATATATACTATTATTGCCGGGTTCCCATGGGGACGGGGAGACTAGTCGAGGCCCCATACCCCGGATACTCCTCATCATAAATAAAAAAAGTAATATATACTATTATATACAAATATTTGAAAAATATGGTATCTTTTTATTTTCCTTATTTGTCCTTAATTTAATTTATATAGAAAAATATATGATATGCACATACATTATAAAATCCTCTAAATTAAGGATAAAAATAATAATTTTAGTACTTTTCCTCTCACTCAATATCTACGATCTTAATAGTAAAAATCTTTCATTAACTATTCAGATTCTCCATTCTCACTATATATCTACAATTTTACCAGTAAAAATCTATTATGTTTTTCAAATGAATGATTTGAATTGTAAACTTGAAAAAGGTAAAATTGACATAGCTTGTTGATGATAACTAAAAATGCTTTATCTAATACCGTAAGTTAACGAATTTTAAATAAATTAAATTGCATTATATTATAAATAAACGATCTAATTTCATGGGTTCATTACAGTATTTCACATTTGTATATTATTATTTTATTTTTATACGTAGTACAAATCCGTGTTTAGTGTAGAATAATGGAGAGCTGAGAGTATTGTGAGCTAGATTTTAACTTATATTTATAAGAGAATAATTAGTCCTGACCACGGGCCGATTCGAGCTTGGAACCAACCTTCAACCAGCACAGTCTAAAATTGAAAATTAAAAAAAAGGGGCAAAATTTACAAGTTTCAAGATCAAGTCACTACTCATTCACTTGGTAGCTAGTGGGAAAGGGAGGCGGGTAGCTTTTAGTCATCTTTGCAATCTTTCTTAGGTGAAATCCATTGATCTTTTCTTTTTATTTTTTAATAAATAATAATTCTTAATCCTATAAATACACATCTTTCCCTCAATAATTTTTGCACAACAACTACTGCATACACTTCTTTATCCCTCAAGTCAATTACATATACAACTTTCCCTAATTTTTACTATCTAGCTATTATTTATTGTAAAAAATGGACAAGTTCTAGAAGTCAATTTTTTTATGATCATATCTTAATATTTCCACTGAAGAAGCAGAAAAATGTGAAACATAAATAAGAAGAAAAAGTTTTACCTAACAATTTCATGAATTGATTTTTTTTTTTAATTTTCAAAACCGAAAACATATAGTTTCAAACCGGCGGTTCCAACTGACCAAAACTGTCCGGTTTCGAACGGTCCTAGGAGCAGTTCAGGATTCATTCCATGCCTCCATGAAACTGGAACCGGTCGGTTCAGAATCGTGGTTAGAACTAAGGATAATTAGATGGTATAACGTGGTACGTGAATCCCAATCAAGAAGATTTTCTTGATTAATTAATTGGAGGCATGGAATTTATTTTACCAGCACCATTATTTTATCACTTATGATAGTCAATTGAAATAATTATACTTTACCAGTTTTCTATATTCATCTACTTTCTTTCTTTTTTAAATCTTCTATTACATTTTTTCTAGTTTAGTACTATAACTATTACATAGCTTCCTTAGAAAGCTCTCTTAATCTTGAATTGAAGCTTGCAAAGAGTCTTGATTTCAAGTCATTCCAATGAGATTCGAGGAAGAGCGAATGAGCTGGCAAGTAAAACCTCAGATAAATTTTGATATTACCCTTGATGAGAAATGGAGAAAGAAGCTGATGTGAATTAAAACTAATTTTTATACCATTTTAATGCCACATATATATATATATATATATATATATATTTCTTAGGTAAAAAAAGAGATGTTAATTAATCCAGCTGGTTCGGCATGGAACTGGCACAAAGATATTATGGTCCTAGGCAGTTACGGTTTGGGTCGGGGAAGGTGAATCGTTGAACTGGAACCGGCACGGATCATTTTAAGCCCAAAATTTTGAATCAGTCGCGCATTCATTTGACCGTAGTTGGTAAAATTAGTTTGATAAATTGGCCCATCATAATTGGTTATTGATTGGTCCTTTGATTTCCTTTTGCTTGGATGGTTATTGCAATTTTTCATCCACTCGAGCAATGACACTGGTAAATGTCGTTTTGCATGGACGGTCCCAGCATTGGCCTAGAATTGCGGGAGATCCGACCACTATGGAGCATTTGTTTGCTTCTTGATTGCAGGTTGCTGATGCGGATAAGTCGAGTGAATTCTCACACGTTGTTTTTACCTAGTGTAGTGCCCAGGAATGGCTTAGGGAGGAAGGTATTAGGCAACGATGGACAAGGTGCAATTGGTTTCAGGGTAATATTTTGTGGTGCTCTTTTTATTTACTAGCTTGCTTGGTTGGATAGATTGGGTGCTAAGGCATGGTGGAACTCGTGCATTGCCTAAGTTCATTGTGAATTCTGTTCCGGGGGCTTCATTCACATGAATGTTTATTATTCACTTGCTCGCTCAATAGTTCCATTTGGTTCATGGTATTTCAGGGGATCGACATTTGTAACCCAATAGTGAACTGGATTTTGGAATCATTATGGCTTGTTGGACTTGAGAAGCTTGCATGTGGTTGTCAAAAAATTAGCCTGGACCTCTTATGTTTATGTGATGAAATGGTAGGTTGCTTCAAAGAAGAACTCGTGCTGCAGTAGAGCTTGCTAAGATCATTATTAACATTATTTCATATAAGCTTGCTTCTTTGCAATTTATTTTTAAAAAAATTCTACAAATTTAAAGTTTTTTAGAAATTTTTATTATTTTTAGAAAATTTCAATTTTTCAAAATTAATAACTTTTTACAATCTTACTCAATTATATACAATATATTTAAATTTTTTAAGTTTTACAATTTTTCATTAAAAATTTAAAATTTATAATTTTTAAAGAATATTATAAATTTTATGTAATCTTTCAAAATTAATAGCGTTAGTTGATGCTTGGCAATTTTTACTAAAGTGAAATACTTTTAAAAGGCTTTACAAAATCAAGTAATAAAAGAATTTTTGTACTAATATAAAAAAATATTGAAAAACCTTTATATCGCCGGTGCAATTTCCCTTTATATTCTCTATCAATATTTCTTAATAATTGTTCTGTATGTCTTATGAGTAAGTTATCATTATTTTATTACTATAATTTTCTAAATTTGATTCTCTATTTTTTAGAAATACTATATCTTAAGAATATTGCATTAAGTTTTATTAAAATTGAATGTGTTGATAGTTTTAATGTATATATGTACTATTGGTGAAGTTTTTGTGTAAGATGTGTTATCTATTCTTAAAATATCTCTTTTGATTAAACTGTATAATTTGATAATCTTCCTGTGAGCCTTTGAATTACAAATGTCGGACCTCCTTTAACCATAGAAATACGAATAAAATTCTATCATTGTCCCAAAACCTATGGTGTGTACAATTTCTTCTTTATTTGTCTTTATATTTAGCCAAGATCATGGATAGATGAAAATACTACTATTAGTGTGATTAATTATCCATGTATTCACTACCACTATCCATACATCAGTGGCTGTAGCAAAAGTGACCAATTATTTTAAGTTCTAATACTATTGCATACTCCCACCAATCATGTCATTGCTACTGAAGCACTCAGCATTCGAGGCAAACCGTAAATAATGGGATCATAATGGTACAAGTGGTTGATCTCGTGTTTGGAGGTAAAAATACAGTATTTTAAAAATAATTTTTAAAAAATTGTATGTTTAAAGAGAGAAAAAATTTAAAAACACCAAATAAAAGAGCTGCATTTATAACTAATACTAAATTGTAGCACTTTTAAAAATAGCACCAACTCATAAGGGAGAGAGAGTTCAAGTTTTTTTTTTAAAAAAAATCCTAGAAATGCTTCTTTGGCAAAAACAATTTGGATGACATTATCTCACAATAACGTGGTGAGTAAGAACTAATTAAATTGATTTGATTAATAACAATTATGATAATTTCTCGAGTAATTAACATTGATTACTCATTTTTCATATTTTGATTGGTGTCTCCTCACGTCACATGATATAGTAAAATCACCTAAGAATTTCCCTTCTTTCACATATTCTCAAAATTGTTTCAATCTTGCCCTAATTCCCTTAACTCCTTCATTCTGCCTCTTGCCTTCTTTGTTCCTTCTCCTTCATAGTGCCCTATGTTCCTTCATATATCCCTTTGTTCCTTCCCTTAACCTCCCTATCATGGAGCTCTTCCCCCTTGCACATCCTCCTTCCTCTTGTTGCACATTCTCCTTCCTCTTGTCACACATCCTCCTTCCTCTCATTACACAAAGGGGTTTTCTGCCCCTCCTCTTTGTCCTCACACCATCCTCCTACTCAATATGCCCTATCATCTACCAGGGTGGTCTTCCCTTGTACAAAAGTCCTAAATTGTCCTCCTACTCAATCTCCATCACAGCCGGCTATCCCTCTCCCTCATTTCCATCGCTGAATAGGCAAGCCCATTCTGAGGTTCGTTTATACTTCGATTGCCATTGATTTTGGTTGGATTATTTATTGGATTCACACATTATTAGTTTGCCATTGTGTTATTGCTTGGATTGATAGTATAAGATGGCATGAATTTGCTGGATTGTTATGTTCTAGTATTATATGTGATTATAAGTGTACCGAGACCTATTTTTACTAAAATGGAACCTATTTAAATTATACCATGACCAATTTACACTGGACTGAGACCTATTCGAGGTCCCCATTATATGTGTTACCATTTAGATCATTGGAGTGAATGCTCGGTTGACATTATTTTTTACTAGATTAGTTATTTGATTCACACATTATTAATTCACCGTTATGTTATTGGTTGGATTAATGTATGTTATTGGTTGGATTAATGGAATAAGATGGCTTGGTTTTATTGAATCATTCATTATGTGTTAGTATTATATTTGATAGTTAGCATACTAGGACCTATTTATCATGTATTAGTACCTATTTATACTATATCAAGACCTAATTATAATGCACTGGACCTATTATTATAAGTGTTATTATTTGAATTATTGGATCGTTTATGCTTCGAATTCCATTACTTTGAGTTGGATTAGTTATTGGATTCACGCATTGTTGGTTTGTCATTATGTTATTGCATAGATTGTTGGAATAAGATGTCTTGAATTTGTCGGATTTTTATGTGTTAGTACATGTGAGTGTGCTAGTGTAGAAGGCGCGTGGATAGACATAATTGCCCTGTGGGACAAGTTCCAAAATTATTACATTCTTTTTAGAATTGCTGCAAGACGGCAGGTTAACCGTGCTCATGTTTTCTGATTTTAAGATGGAAAACATAGATAGATTTTGGAAAATGTTAGGTTCTATTTTAAAGTCCGAATTTCAAGAAAATTCATTTTTTCGCTCTTGAGTATCATGGAATCCTTAAGAGCCACATAATGGACTCAATGGAAGGTGTTATCAGAGTCACCACCTTAGGAGCTGCCTCAGGACCGTTATCCTGTCCCTTGCGAGATTTTCCAAATTCGATTAACTTGACTCTCATTGCCCAAATGGTTGATAGATTCAGGGTAAAAGAAATAGGTACCCGATCGGGAAGGTATGCGGGATAGCATCCTGATCAGGAGAGGCATTGCTGGCCTCACTATCCTTATCTCATATGGAATCTTGGTCTGTTCAGAGGTAAGCATCATAGAACCTATTTTTGGTATGCCGGTAGGAATAAAATGGTGTACAATCAAGGAAATGCAAAGATGTGCTCATACATATCATGTAGCGGATAACCATTCTTATACCCAATCCTACATGATACTAACTTCGACTTTGCAAATCATCAAATAATTCTACCAGTTCTAATGCAGAAATGAATCGAATGTCATAATCTAGAAAAATTGTAAATCAAACCTTTTACCATCACAGCTCCCACAGAAGTATCACAAGATAGTGCAACCTTGAGAGGCATGCTAGCTTTCTAGCAATATCCTTAATAGCCCTATCTCATGTATTTCCTTAAATCAATGTTGTATAACAAAAGAATCTAATCCTGGTGCGATGAGACTTTTCTCATACAACGGTTTTATGGTAGCAGTGACAATACAATTTTCAAAAATACTTGAGACAAGACAAGAGTAGGATTGTTACTCTGTAGACGGCTCGGTGTTCAGATCCCAATCAATTAGGGATAGATTGGATGGTGTCTTCCCTCTAGTACCTATCTTGGTCTTGCATCAATGCCCCTCATGCATTGGTTATTTTTCTTTCTTGTCATCCGGGCGTCCTCCTTCTTTTTCTCTCCCTTCCTGAAATGGCAAGGTTTCTATTTGTAGACCAACTCTAAGGCCAGATTTAGGGGCCCAAGCTTTACGGTCGATCTGCTCTAACTTTGGATAATACCACGTGAGGATTTTCGAGGACCTATGCATTAACTATGACTTGACCAATGTTTGAGTCAAGAAGAGGAGTCATGCGACTATGGAACCAAGGTTGTTCTACTCCATAAGTAGAGTCATTTGACTTAGAACTAGAGTCGTTCGACTCTGACACTAGAGTTGTATGACTCTAGGATTCACTTAGCTGTTTCTTGTGCCGTTGTGATCATTCAGGGTTCCTGTCACACTGACCAACTCATTTTGTGAGGGCGCCCAAAGTTCAGACATTTACAACAAGGAACTATTTAAATATATGTGGACTTATTTATATTGAAGCAGGACCTATTTGAGGTCCCCCATTATATGTGTTATTATTTGGATCCTTCGATCATGCTCTGATTGCCATTAATTTTGATTGGATTAGTTATTGGATTCACACATTGTTGATCTGCCATTATGTTATTACTTGGATTGATGGAATAAGATGGCTTGGTTTTATAGGATTATTATGTGTATGTGTTATTGGTTGGATCGCTGGATCATTAATGTTCAGATTGTCGTTGCTTTTGGTTGGATTAGTTATTGAATTCATATGTTATTGATTTGCCGTTGCGTTATTGCTTGAGTTGATGGAATAAGATGGCTTGGTTTTGCAAGATTGCTATGTGTTAATGTTATATATGATAGTGAGTGTACCGAGACCTATTTATACTACACCAGGACCTAATTACAATGCACTAGGGCCTATTCAAGGTTCCCTACTATGTGTTTTGTTGTTTGGATTGTTGAATCATTTATGCTCCAATTGTCATGGCTTTGAGTGAAATTTTTTTTTTTTGCTAGGTAATTCATAGGCTTTGAGTTAAATTAGTTATTGGATTTAACTATCCGTGTGATAACGGCCCCCCTCTCTCTCACACTCTCTTCGTTACCTCTCTCTCATCATCCTCCCAAGTCCTCAACACCGAGAAATCCCTCGGCTGGTGCGTAGCTGGGCGCATCGGCCCCCTCCTTAAGGCTAGGCATGCAGTCTCCACCAAATGCTGGACTATGGCCATAAATATCTCCAACGCCGGCGTTGGTAGCTTTTGCCCAAACTCCCTGTTCGTCTCATTCCTCTTCTCCATCGGTAGGTAGTCTTCCCCTTCCTCCCTCTTCTGCGGATTTTTAATTTTCTTCTTTGGCACAACGGATCCTTGCTTTCTCATATATGGCCCTCCGAGTAGCCTCTCGAAGAAGGATCGTGCGACAATGTGCCAAGATCTACCCAAATCCTCCTAGCTTTGACTAGATCTAGTTATTTGGTGATCTGATCTGGTTTTCAGTGACCTAATCTGGTTTAGATCTGGTTGTTCGAGAGC
This sequence comes from Lagerstroemia fauriei, assembly GCA_025802135.1. Taxonomy (NCBI): domain Eukaryota; kingdom Viridiplantae; phylum Streptophyta; class Magnoliopsida; order Myrtales; family Lythraceae; genus Lagerstroemia; species Lagerstroemia fauriei. The sequence continues at coordinate 8,842 of JAOYND010191309.1, forward strand.
TAATCTGCTCGAAGCTCTCAAGATTTGACTAGATGTCACCTTTATTGCCTACGCAACACTTGGCTAGTGAAGGGGCCAGACGTAATTGGATTCCCTTCATTCCATCCTTCAAGGCGCAAGAGTGTTAGGACTTAGGAGGACTACCAGAGCCCAGATGCGGTAAAGCCCATAGCACACGAGTAGGGCTCAGGAACCCTCCTGGCTCCTGTTTTGTTCTAATAGTGATATTGCCTATGTGTGTCTCTATTAGAAGATTGGAATCTGGGTAGACTAATGGTGTAGGACCCTCCTTCCTGATTTTTATCGGGGTCTATCCAGATTGGTAGGAGTTTTTTATTAGAGCTTTGGTGGCTAGCTGCAATTGTATTATGCTTAGTTTGATGTATTTTCCTTTGTGGTTTGCCTAGGAGGATCCCTCCAATATTTCCATTAATGTAATCTTCGGCTCTCTTGAGCATGTTCCATGTACTCTTTTCAAGTAATTAATGGAATCCTCATTATTTTCGAGAAAAAAATTAGTTATTGGATTCACATGGTTGAGTCATTGTGTTATTACTTGGATTGATCGAATATTGGCTTGAACTGTTGGATTGTTATGCGTTAGTGTAATATACTATTCTTACTAAATTTGGTCTATTTTTATTAATCTTGAACCTATTTAAACTATATATAAATTTATTTATATTAAACAAGTACCTATATGAGGTCCCAATTATATGTGTGGTTATTTGGATCATTGATTGTTCATGGACGATTATATATTTTAATGTTCGGATTCTTGAATATTATATGCGTTAGTGTTATATTTTATTGAGATCACCTGGTAGGGATGACAAAACTAACCCGGACCCGCCGCCCCGCCCCAGTTTGGGGCGGGTCAGGGTGGGCCTGAGCCCCATCCCGCCCCGTTCCGCTCATATTTATATATTATTATACAATATAATTATACATTTTAAAATTAATTTACTTGATTTATGAATACATATATATTATTAAATTGAATAATAATCGTTCTATTTTATCAAAATTATGTAAATTCTTAATTTTTTTTTTAAATTTCTTTAATTATACCATCATAAATATATAAATTTATATCATATTTTAAATTCTATTTTACATAGCAGTAATCAATTTCCCTCATGTGCAACCTGACCCAACCCGTGAGGATGCAGGGCGGGTCCAGGTATCCAAATACTCGGCCTGCCCCGGCCCATTGCCATCTCTTGTACCTAGACATATTTGTTATGTTACCTGTATTACTAAGTGTACTAGAAACTATTTAGCTGCACCATGACCTAATTTTATAATCCCTAGACCTATTTACGTTGTATTGAGACCTACTTTATATTGATTGAGACATATTACACTTGTGCAGATGGAACATAAACTGAGAATTCTCGTTCCAAATTGTTCTTCCCAAAGTTGAACTAACACAATCATTTGCAAGTGTTCCAAGACATTGAGAATGTACTTCACAATGAGTAGGAGATGGATCGGTTTCACTGAAGTTGTCTAGAACATTTTCTAGACATGGACTGGGACATGGACTTTAGTGGATTATTGGCAGTATTTTACTGTGAAGAGAGAATAAACATGACGGGTCCAAAAGTGAGATGTGGTTCTTTGTTGGATGATGTCATTTACTCAAGTTGACGAAAAGGGAATTTTGCCTTACTTTGGGGCTTAAAGTTGGGGCTTGTCTAAATGTAGAGCAATATGAGCCCCTCAATGTGTTGTGCTATATTGATATTTTGATTGGTGAAATGATGTTCACTTTGATGAGATTCAATACATGTTTGGGGGTAGTTTATGACGATGATTTGATACGGTGAAGTTGTGCTTCTTACTTTTATTAGAGAATTTTTCTGAGATACTAACAAGAAAAAGATAGTGTAATATTAGTGGCGAAGATTAGTGGAGAGTCAAGACAAGTTTGATTCCTTCCCTCGGAGGAATCTTGTGTACTAATATGCTTCACCAATCACTACACAGTCTAGAATAGGTCGAGAGAGGTATAAATTGTAACTTCGTGGAATTTCATGGGTTCTTCAGGTATAGTAAATAATATAAGATTCATATAAATATAAGTTAGTGAAATTATTGGAGCTGATTGTCATATTTAAGATGATTCCGAAAGGGGTTCAAGTCCTCCCTCAAGTAAGGATTCATGACGGACTGAGGACAAACAAAAAATTTATTGATGGACTTTTTGTGATCATCCAAGCTCGAAAATGATCAACAACATCTTCACTTCAATGATAAGTTGGATGTCTTTATCTTATAATAGATAATTAGAGGTTAGTTGACCATGTATAAAATATTTATGGCATTTGTCGAACTATTAATTCAATTATAGACTTTTGTGCTTCCATCATTTCAACCGATAGACATTTAGAGAGAGCAACTGTATTTCATGGACTTACAAATGCCATTAGTCGAGGAGTTCTTCATATCTTTCTTTTGAAGACAATGGTAGTGATGAAAGTGAGGGAGACCTGGAAGAAGACTGGAAAGATACCAAGGAGTTCATAAAGGTTTTGGTGGCGACAATCACAGGCACGAAAGATAGTACAAATATGACACCATGTTGGAGACACACTTGCTGGAAGCTATTCAGGAAGTGATTGCGGCATCCGAGACATAGTTATTGGAAGCTTTTTAGACAGGAATTGAAGCCTCCAAGGCTCAGATACTGCAACAAATGAAGGATTTCATACATTCATTGTATCTCCTGCCCCCATCTCTAGCAGCACCATCAGCATGTCACTCCTCCACCTCCATCTCAAGCAGCTCCATCTACCAGTCATTTATCACCTTAAACTTTAGTAGCACTAACTGTAGGTTCACCATCACAACCATCTGCAAATCATGTAATATATTAAAATAACATATCAGTAACAAATTACATAATGTAGATGGTATATAGTTTTAATGGGAATTTTTACATACTATAGGATACATGAAAGAAGGTGGGAATGAAAATGATGGCTTGGAAGCTTAACAAGACCCGTGTTTATCATACCCCTATACTGATCCGGATCATCACAAATGATCTAGGCACATGATGTTAGGAGTTAGGAGATGTTAGGAGTCGGTTGATTTATTTTTGGTTTAGGAGTTGATATGAGTTGATGTTTTAGCAACTTGTTTTGAGTACTGATATGAGTTGTCCTAGACGATGTGATGTGATGATGGTGTCATATTAGGAGTTTATGTTTTTGGGATCATGTTTTTGGATCATATTAAAAGTTGGTGTTATATTATCAATTGCGATTATGGTTTTGATGTTAAATAAATTGGTCCCGTAAATACGTAAACATGTCCTGATGATAAGTAAAGTGGTCCATTAAATGCAGAATATAGATCTCGATATAGAATGCGTCAAGTACAAAGTTAACAATAACTGGTTTGGATAATACATTAATCAATCTTGGTGTTAAATAAACTGGCCAGGAAAATAAATAAGTTTGTCATGATATTAAATAATATAGTCCTGAAAATATGTAAACAAGCCTCAATGTTATATAAGCATATTGTCATGTGTGTACTTTTGTATCAGGGAGTCCTACTCTTATTGGACATCTTTGCTTGTAGTAATCTATTTAACAATAGATTCCTCATTGACTGGGCGAACGTACCCATAAGTTAGATGAACTCGGTTGATCTATGGCGACAACTTTCTTTGGACGATTGGATGATAGATATGTGTATGACCCATAGTGTTGGCACTTGTTCCTAGTTCGTGTCTCCACAATGAAGGAATACGACTCCTGTGAGGCCTCTTTCTTGAGATAGCATCTCTGGTAGAATAATGACCATGGCACGTACATACTCTAATGTGTTGAACTATCAGCAAGCATCATTGGCTTGAAGCATGCACCAACCATATAAATGACAAATGGAAATCGACACAGATATCAGTCCAATCTTTGTTCCGCCTTCTGTTGACAAATTATTAAGTAATTAAAACTAGTAGGACTAATGTTAGTTAAAAAGGCAAGAGGTAACAAAAAAACCTTACTGCAGTGAGAGTATGATCATATGGTAGTTGTTCTCGTTGGAAAAAATTCGAAGATGCAAGTCTGTTGCTCGAGGTCGATAGTCCATTGCAGTGCGTGATTCTTCACCAGAAATACAATCTAGTCAGCTGCAGTGAACATCATATGATGGGCATCAACATTCATCTTCATTACCTCGGTATGTGGAATGCTCATCAATCGAGATGCTCAGCTAGGTGCAACATTGTTTCGATCCTAATACCACATATGCAAACTAAGACAAGAGTTGAGGTACTTTGCAATGTACCCTGTCATCAACCAGTACCATGGTAAGGGGCAACGGACATGACACCATTTATGTGGTCCTATATTCATAAGCATATTACAACACCAAGTGTGCTTAATCTCATCCATGTACTTGCCAAACTCATGCAAAGTGTAACTTCTTGTTGTCGCCCAAAAAATCTTTCAAGTCGGTTTGGTGGCACTATTTAACCAAATTTTGTGAAATGCACCGGTAACATAAAATATGTTTTGCATCTAGGAGCATTGTATATATGCCTTCTACAATGTCGGTATTACGATCTGAAATGAACATCAACTCTGTGATGTCGCCAATAGCCACATGCAATGCCCTGAAAAACCCATGTTCTTGCATGACTATTTTCAGTATCGTCATACCCAAATGAAAAAAGATATGCTTGGTCATTACCATTGCACATGTTTCAAGCAGAGTGCCTTTATAACATCCTTTTAAATGTGAGTATCACCAACAATAATTATTGGTAAAAAAATATTATTGAAAACATATGCTATTTGGCCCAAAAATATGAAATAGTATTGGAGCTGGTTTTCGGTTTTAAAGTCTATACATGAACTAGGATTTGCCTCCCGTAAAGCACGACAATATGATTAGGGTGTAAGCAAAAAATTGAAGAACAGAAAAATAATTAAAAAAAAGACCAAGACCAATCCCAAAAAAAATCAAATTTTTGGGACCTTACATGAAAATTGGTTAATTTTTTAGGGATGGGAAAACCGGCCAGGGAAAATCGAGCCTCGATCCTAAAACATCGATGTGTCCTGGACTGTCTCAATTTTAAATATATTAAGTATATATGCTTTTATTTTAGTGTGTTTATAATAGAAGTACAATTAATTTTTTTATTATACTAGAGCAAAAAATAATATAATCCTATCCAAATAAATATTATAGAATACATATTTGATGTATATGTTTCATTAAATTTATAAAAATTTCGAATTATTCAATTGAAATTCTAATCTCACTATAATTATATTAAAAAGTTGGCCACTCGAAAAAATCACACCCGAAATAGTCGGTTTTTCATGACCCTAAATGATTCTTGATATGATTTTTTACACTGAAAAATCGACACGAAAAGTCGGGGCCAACTATCTACAAAAAACTTCCTGACCCATGTTGCTTTTACCCCTAAATATGATGACAACGGTTGATATGGATTTGTAGAAGATCCACAAGTGAGAGAGAATGCGCAATGCAATGCTAGCCACACCTTGGGATAGAGTATTTGGATTTCAAACATCTACTCCATGTCAGCGATAATGTCTTTTGGCTTCATTACTCTTCCTTCGCCTCAAAATGATTTCGATGCAATCAACTCTCCAATGTTACTGGCACTGGCCTGGCGGTTGCATTGGTGAACCTCATCACTGTAGCATGCATGCTCATCAATCCACCCTCATACCTCCCAGAAGGTACCTTCACTGATTCAGATGGCACGAAATTTCCATGTGCAGTTGGCCTCCTTACGAATTGCATGGAACAATGACTTATTGGATTTGTGTACTCCCCATTCAAAGTTTCATTTCAAAGCATATAGGCCAAGCAATCTTTACATACCCTTCTTATTCTAAGAAAATTGTCCTTTATAAATGATATTTATATGCGCTTCGAGCACACCATTTGTCGCATCTCCTGCTATCTAAATGCATCTGTCCCGGTATATGTCACTCTGCACTGTTATTCGTTGATGGTTGCACTGCATCATGTTCTGAACCATTACTACAAAGATCCCCCATTACCCCCGATTATCCAAGCACACCTACCCCATCTTGCACTCCATGGCACTGGATTTCGAATATGGAACCTCACCATTTCAAACATATTATCTTTCCAATTCTGAGAAATCATGCCCTTATGCATGTCCTACCTCGTTGTCATGCACATCTCGTGTTTCATCAGCTTCATTACTTTCATGAAAGGATGGTGATGCAAGTTTCATGCCTACTTGGGGCTAATCGCTTCCATGGATGGATGATCACCTATTCACCACCACCTACTTGATGTTGAACTTTTTCATAATTTGTTGGTGAGAAAATGTCAAACATATCTGAGGTGAATATCTTTTCTTGTTAAGTACGAACTCTATATTTTCATCGTTTTCCACGTCCACTTGATATTGAACACCACCTCCTCCACAATTTGTCAAATGCAACTTCACCATAGACTACTTTCATAGAGAATGAATTGAATATACCTTTCTATACAATATCGAGACAATTATACCTTTTGAGTTAATTTGACTCGCTGAATACAGACAACGTTCGTCCGTTGTGCGCTCCCATTTTGCTATTGAACATAATCAACACTCAAAGATGCCCCCACAACACCTATCAATCAACATAAAGATAGAGATATTATTATTAACTACATTCTACACAATGCAATCTGTCAACAAGTTCGATTGTTATTGGACAAGTCTTAACACGTTATAAATAGATCCCAACATGTTATATATAGGTCTGATACACTATAAATAGGTCCCGGAAATTGTCTAGATTCCAAAACACATGCTCATAACCTAAATAAGTTCCAATAGGCTATAAATAAGTAAAAAAATTGTCTAGATTTTCAAACATATGCTCGTAACCTAAATAGATCTCGATACTATATAATAGGTCTCAACATGTTAAATATAGGTTGGGATACTTTATAAATAGGTCTAGACACATTATATATAAGTTGAGTACATTATCAAAGTGCCTAGCCCATAAACTAAATAGGTCCTGATATATTATAAATAGGTCCCAATAAATTGTCCAAATTTCCAAACATATGCTCATAACCTAAATAGGTCTGACACATTATATATAGGTCTCAAAATTATTCTGATTTTCAGACACATGTCCATAACCTTGGTATGTCCTCATGCAATATAAATAGTTTTCAATACATTACATATAGGTCCCATACATTTTCTGTAAGTCCCAGAAGTTTCATTAAATCTATAGCCATAAAAATCAGACAAGAGACGGAGAGAGGGTGGAGAGGAAAGATAGAGAGTATAGGTAGACAATACATTATAAAGAGAATTGCTGATAGTTGGTAGACGAGAGTCCTGCTGTGTTGGAGAGGGAAGGAAGAGAATGGGAGAGCTATCCTACTATACTGTTGTGTTGAGCGTGAGCTTAATTATATCCATAAGTAAAAGCACACGTGTGGCAAACTTTACCAAAGGCTACATGCTCAAAATGAGAATTGAACCTCTATCCTCGTGAATTTACACAAGAATCATACACACATTCTATCCGCTTAAGCTAACCCTTGGGGATTTATCCACTTGAACTAACTCTTGAGGATTTAACTCATGAAGTGATTTAACCTCACTTGGGGAAATAAAAGTCTGTGAACAGTGCCCATCTATTGGAGAAGGGAAAATTTTATCAAACCATACCTGTATCATACACGCACACTTATCTGCCA
>JAOYND010191410.1:0-16584 GCA_025802135.1 Lagerstroemia fauriei
TAATAGATTTCCCACTCTTTTCTCATAAATTTTGCAGCTCGGCCATTGCAAAAGACCCGCCGTAAGCACCCATATCTCTTCTTAATATATATTTTGTCTTTTGTTATTTTTTTCGGTATACAGAGAAAACACATACGTCTAAAAACAGTAGAAGAAAAAGGGGATAAAATGGGTATAGGAAGTTCCACGGGTGAGATCGAACCTAAGATCTCTACGTCACGGAGCGAGATCAATACGAACTGTACTAGACCATCGTTCTCTTTTTTTTTGTGTTAATTTTGATCAATTTCTTGCTATTACAATTTTCTCTAATTAAGTAATTTACAGGGCTGCGATTCTTCATGTTATTTTCAGGCATTAAAGTTTCATAACTGCAGCAATTTGCAAGTTTGGGGGTTGACATCCTTGAACAGCCCGAAAAACCATATAAGTCTAACAGCAAGCAACAACGTAAAAGTATCCAATGTATACCTCTATGCCACGAAAACAAGTCCGAACACAGATGGCATCGACATTTCCGAGTCGACCAACATTCAAATTGAACAAAGCGTTATCAGCACCGGTATACCTTAGTTTTTTCCCATCAAGTGAACCTAATTAACATTTGTGGCATCCCTTACACTCTCAATTTCTATATGTTAGCTGTGGTGACCCGAATTCTATTTGATCTGGCATGAAAAGTTCGCTTTGCGATTGTTATATTCTAGCATAATTTTAAGAAAAATTTCGGGATTTGTGGGGGTGGCGAAGGTCTCGAACCGACAAGGATTTCACAACTGTAACCGGTTTCGACCCGATTTGTGATTAGCGCTCTTTTATATTGTATTATTTGAAAATTTTCAGGTTACTCATAGAATGTTATTGCTCCCCTCATATCTCTTATACCAATTTTGGATTATAATGAATTTGCTTCTTATCTATTGGTGATTTTTCCTATCAAGAAATTTTCACATAAAATCTGTGTTATTTGCGTTTTATTGCCTATTTTCTTGGCCTAATTTAATAACACGCCCAGCCTCTCTGCTCCTCAAATATCACTCATGTAACTTACATGGTATCTATCTTCTTTTAAGGTGATGACTGCATTGCCATCAACAATGGCTCATCGAACATCAATATAACTCGGATAAAATGCGGTCCTGGTCATGGTATAAGGTAAGTCATGCAGTTAATGTAGTGGTACATGAACACCCCCCGGCTTGGCAAAGACTTTCTTTTTTCTCCTACAATTACTGATAAATCAATGTGTTTGTTCCCTTAAATCATTAACTGAAGAGTGATCGATGTTGTAGCATTGGAAGCTTAGGGAGCAAGGAGTCATACGCCACGGTCAAAGACGTGCATGTGTCTAATTGCACCTTCGTTGGAACTCAGAATGGAGCTAGGATTAAAACCTGGCAGGTAAAACTGTTTATTCAGGATAATGGTAGTGAAATCCTATATGTTTGCTTTTTTGGTAGTTGAGTCTCATATGTTTGAAAATGTAATTCAGTCCTATAAGTTCAGTTCTGTTATGTTTTCAGTTCAAAATGTCACTATTTTACGGACATGGATTGTCACTGTCTTCCAATTGCAGAATAGTGACAGTTCAGACTAAAAGTGAAACGGAACTGAACTTATATGATTGAATTAGCCATTTTAAAACATATGAGGCTTATTTGTCATAAACGGTAAACATAAGATTTTTAGTATTATTTTTCCCAATTCTAAATTAGAAATAAATTGTCAAACTACCTATCTAGAAGACATTTACTTCTTTTTTTTTTCGGTTTAAGGGATAATTTATTGATCATCAACCAAAGTCCTCTGACACAGCGCCAATACAAACTTTTCTAGGATAGGACACTCCAGTAGTGTCCACAAAAAGGATAGGTCTGAGCCTAGAGGGCGGCTCATCAAGCAAAATAACATCATCCGATGAAACAAAAAGTGGCAGGGTCCTTATGTCTTTCGCTAGTTGGTCCGCCACTCCATTAGTCTATCTCCTAACGTACCTCACCTGGAAGTCTCGGAAGGAGGTTGCAAGCAACATGCAATCAAGCATAAGGTCCATAAGCTTAGTATGTGCGGAGGTTGAACCCCAAATCATTTCGTAAATAACTTTAGCATCAAGTTCCAAATATAAAGCATGGATGTTGAGATCTTTAGCAAGTAGGAGGCCTTCCCTGGCTCCCCAAAGCTCCGCAATCAGACTATTCGTGTACCCTAGATACCTCCAGAATCCCTCCACCCATCTTCCATTTGAATACCAGATTACTCCTCCTGTTCCCGCTTTACTTGGATTCCCTAGAGCTGAGCCATCCGTGTTGAGCTTGAACCACCCCTCCCTAGGTGGAGACCACCCAAAGTGGAGTATGATATTCTCTGGCCGTGTATGGCCTGGTAAAGCTGCGTAGAATTCTGCCGCCTCCTCCAAACACCTTCTATGAAGTTCCCTCGAAGGTTACTCCTTCAAAGACCTCAGAGTTTCGTTGTTTCCATAATAACCATAGGGCTATAGGGAAAATGATATTCCAAGGTATATCGACGGAGTGCTTCTCATAGGCTTCGCAGTTATATCAAATCCATTCATATATTGGCAGCTTGAAGGTTGCCCTTTTCGACAACGAGCATTGTATGTTATTCCATAATGCCTGGACTTGTGGACAATCGTGTAGGATATGCCCCAAGTCCTCTTCTTCATTGGGACAAGTGAGACAAAAGGGGAAAATGTTGAGACCCCTTCACCAGAGGTGCTTCACCGTCGGTACCCTTCCATGGCAACAAAGCCACAGGAAGTAAATAGTCCTCGGGCGTGCTTTGATCCTCCAAAGCCAGCCCCACTTCTTAGAGGGGTCCTATGGAATCCTTCCATGGATCAAAGCATAAGCCAACTTAGTAGAGAACTCCCCGTCCTTTGAGAATTCCCTGAATTGCCTATCCTGGGAATTCCCAAGAACAGACCTATGAAGACTTATCATTTGCCCCCAGATATTTTTTGGAAGTATGAATGAGAGGCCTGATAGATTCCAAGAGCCATATGGGTTCAGTAAGTCAGCTAGGGTCGGTTCATTTTCTCCCATTGTGGTCGACCCATATAGGGATCTTCTAATGCAGTGGGGTCTGACCCATTTGTCATGGAGGAATTTATGTTCAACCCATTCCCTACAGCCCACCTTAGGACCATACTTAGTATCTGGTTTCCCAACTCCACTGCCTACCTATTCAAATTGGATCCCCGCGAAATTGGCCCTCTAGCATCCATGTAGCATGTTTAAGTACCTTAGCCTAAGGTCTATTGTCTTTTTTTGATCTCCATGCAAATGACCCTAATAAGGCTAGGTTCCTCCCTTCACTTTTGGGTATACATAAACCTCCTTCCTCTTTGGGGAGTGCAACTGTCTCCCATCCCACTAGATACATCTTCCTATGGTCGTCAGTTGAGTTCCATAAGAAATTTCTATTCAGCATGTCCAAGACCTCACATGTTTTCTGGGGAATGGTTGTACATTGCATAATGTGAGTGGGGAGGCTAGCTAACATGGAATTGATCAAAACAGCTCTTCCTGCTAGTAATAGATATTTAGATTTCCAGCCATCTAATTTTGTTTTAAATTTTTCTATCAGGAAATCAAAGGAGCTCGCTCTCGAGAGTGTAAGATCAGTTGGAAACCCTAAATACTTGTCCAAAGATTGTACCTCAGGGCAATTCAAGGTAAATGAGATACAGATCCTCAAATTGGTTGGAGTATTTCTTGAAAACCATACCCCAAATTTCAACACACTGATTTTTTGTCTTGACATTATGCAAAAATCCCTAAGTATTCTGCTAATGGCGTCACAAGAGGAGTCATATGTGTTACTAAAGAGTACATCATCCGCAAAAAGCATATGATAGAGCGGGAGTGATTCCCTTGCCAATTGGATTCCAGCCCACTTCCCCTCATTGACCTCATTTTGGATCATAAAGGATAGGTATTCCATGCACATAATGAAGATGTATGGGGAAATTTGATAACCTTGCTGAATCCCTCGAGATGGGCTGAAGGTCTCAAAATTTTCTCCATTGAAGAGATTATTCACCCAAGTAGATGATACGCAATGGACAACCAAATCTATAAACCTATCAAGGAATTTGAAAAAGAGAGGAACTTTCCTTATGAAACTCCACTCCAATCTGTCATAAACTCTTTCCAAAGCCAATTTAATGATCATGACCCCGGTTCTCCCTTTCTTTTTGTTGAGGATGGAGGATGCTTCTCTAACTAAGACCACACTGTCCGCAATCCTCTGCCCTAGAACAAAGCTTGCTTTGAAGGGAGAAATTAACTCATCCAAGAAAGGTCTCATTCAGTTAACAATAATCTTTGAAATGATTTTGTATTTAGTATTGCACAAACTGATGGGACGAAATTGCGAAATAAATTCCAGATTAGGCCTCTTCAGTATTAGAGATATTAGAGTGTCATTGGCCCCTTTTGGTAATCTTTGTCCCTCAAACAACTGTTTCACAAGGAGAATACCGACTCCTTCACCATGACCTAGTGTTTTTGGAAAAAAATCGAGTGTAGGCCATCAGGACTAGGAGCTTTCCTGGGTTTCGGGCATCTAACAGCACCAAGAACCTCAAGCTCAGTAACCCGATTATGGAGTACGGTGGGGAATAGGTCTTGCAAATGGGATATGATGAACCCTTTTAGAGGAGTTGGTCTCTGAAGAAAATAATTTGACAAAAAAATTTTGAACCAGCTGAATTAGTTCATTTTTCTCAAAACATCGAGATTCATTTTCATTTTTCAAACCCGACATTATGTTAAAATGGCGATTGAACAAGGTAGAAGTATGGAAAAATCTTGTATTTCTCTCACCCTCAAGCAACCAATCAGTTCGGGATTTGAGTAGCCATAGTTCCCTCTCATCCCTAAGTATTGACCGGTGCTCTTCCCTCAAGATTCTTTCTAATCGGATCAAGAAATCTGATGGTCTATCAATAGGTTTCTTTTGGATTCCTAACAATCTCGCAAAACCCTTCTTTTCTTATGGAAAATATTACCAAAAACTTCTTTGTTCCACTTTGTGGCTTTGTTAATAAAGCAGTCAATTGAAGGTTCCAAAATATTTTCCCTTTCCCTCAAGGAATCCTTCACTAATTGCTTGAAAGAGGGGTGGTTCAGCCACATTGTTTCAAAACGGAAGGGTTTTTGCCCCTGTTGACCTATTCTAGGATTGCTTTGGAGTAACATAGGGCAATGGTCCGAGTGGACTCGTGGTAAATGTTTCACTTTTGCATTCGTGAAGATTTGCCTCCAAGAATGATTCGCAAACACCCTATCTAGTCTTTCCTGGATTAGCCCATGACTCGGACATAAATTTATCCATGTGAAACGGGGGCCGGTGAAGCGCAAATCCATCAAGGAGCAGGTATTGATCATGTCACTAAATCGTAATGTATGTGTCCAGTTGATTGGTCTACCACCTAAATTCTCCTCTCCTGTAAGACCTCATTAAAATCGCCAAGCAATACCCAAGGAGTATTCATGGACTTAGAAATTTCTTCTAGGTTTTCCTATAAGATCTTCCGTTGCCTAAACCTCGGGCTTGCGTAAATAGCAGATGGCATCCAAGAACAATTTGTGTGACTTACCTCCATGATAACATGTACTTCTTGTTCAGTGGCTGCCAGTACTCTGATTGCAAGGCGACGGGTATTCCACAGCATTAGAATGCCTCCTCTTTCACCAACAGTATTTGTGGCGAACCATCAGTCCATTGGGAAGTGGCATATTACATCCTCTGCTCGCTTTGAGAGTAATCTTGTCTCCGTGAGGATGATACAGTCCAGTTGGTGAATCTCCACTAGATCTCCAGCTGTATTAATCGCATCCTCATTACCCAGACCTCGACAATTCCAGAGCAAGTCACCATCTTGAATCGATACGGTTGCATACTGTTATCTGTAGTGTCGTTTAGTATATCCATAACTTCTTCAGAAATTGAGGCCGAGTCCGGACACCGCACAGTACTCTTAGGTGTGGCCTTCAGTACCTTCTCCGCCCCTGCACGGGCATCGACAAGCACCTTACGCAGACAATGACTCCCTCTAGACGACGTGACTGGACCAAGTCTCGTGCATGTCCGTGTTCCAAATTTGTTTCAACTCTGGGACAATAACATGAGTAATTAGAATTGCCCGCCTGTAGCCTTCGCCTGGGTGATCTGCTGCGACTTCTGTGTCTATGAGAGGGAGCAGTATTAGGCACGGGAGAACTCCTTGTGGTGCTGCTACCACTTCGAACTCTACGTTCGGCCATGTCACCGACCCCAACGGGACGTCCCTAAAATTGATCATTCTCTCCTAGTGCACTATCATCCATTCCGTATGGCTCGGCTGCATCAAACATCTCGTCACACTGGAGATCCGCTGATTGAGATTTGAGTTCATTATTTCACAGATCTTGCTGGTCCTGGAGCTCATCCTCTTCAAGGTTCCTGCAAGGAATCGTCGAGAGAGACTCCGAAGTAGGGTTTAGAAGTGTATTTTCAATGGATTTTAATTTCGGAAAGAAAGGAAGAGGGTCAATGTTGAATGGGCCATTAATTGCATGGGCCCCTTGTGCCCGTTCACATGTCGCAGAAAGCTCTTGGGCCGCTTGGGCTTCAATCTCCTGATTCAGGTCCATGGGATAGGGTGGTTTGCTGCTGCCCCCATCTTGTTTAGGACGCCACTGTCCTTTTCCAGCTGCTCTAGGGTAGTCATTCCGGTGTGCTGTTGTTCTTGTATGATTCGAACGTTGATCCTTCTTGCCATGGGGTCCATTCAGAGTCATCTGGTTCAAGTAATTCCCCCATTTGCTGATGATCTCTGATGTCATGTCCTTCCTCATGTCTTTGCCTTACCCTGCTCCTCCGATCGCCTCCTCTAGTGGTCCTTCTGTTGTTGGATTGTTTTTTTCGATTAGCCACTAACGTCCACGGCCCATACTCTTTTTCCTTTTCTGCTTCTTGTTGAGTTGCTTTCTCCATGCCCTCCATATTTTCTGTGGCAGATTTCATCCCTCCATCTCCAGAGGTGGAAGAATGGTGTTGTAAATTTGGACAATCTTCCTTTCGGTGTCCCACTATCCCACATTCAAAGCAGAGAGTGCTAATACCCTGATATTTTAGATCAAGTAATCAATCCCCCACTCGGACCACTTTAGGTAGTGCTTTGTTGAGATTCAATTGCGCGCGCAATCTGGCAAAGTTTGCCCGTTCAGCCAGAGCCGTGTAACCATCAACCCAGTAAGGGGCTTATCTGTTCCGCAGTTCTCTGCAGCATCTTCGAGTTAGAGTATTCTAAAGGCATTTCCTGAATGCGTAGCCAGAGGGCTATAGCCGAAAAGGAGGCCTTTGAAGGAGTGAAATTAGGTTCCCACATTGGGATAGTGAGGAATCGACCATTGATGAACCAAGGCCCATCCCTAAGCACTTTTGTCCTGTCCATTTTTTCTTTGAAAGAAATCACAAAGAAACCATGGCCTACATCCACGAAAGTCATTTCTCCTGCTGGATTCCATAGAGAAATTAGTCTTTGCTTGAAAATAGACAGCTCCAGCGCCTTTCCAAAGAGTTTTACTATCAAGGATTCCCTCCATGGAGCTCGGATAGCCAGCTTCTCTAGGCGGGTGAGAAGAGCGCTAAGAATTCCATCCCCCTCCTCCGGACCCACATCATCATCTGTGTCATCATCATAATCACTTTCCAGCATGAAAGCATGTTCATATGCTCCCGGAAGCCAGCCTGCCACCTTGTCCCTTTAAGAAGGAGGTGGAGGTGGAGGTATATATGGGTGGTTGCCCAGCTTCATTTTTTCGAGACCAATTGTTATTCTTGACTCTTTTATTGCTCCTCTGCATTTCATCAGCTTCCTCAGACGAGATTTCGTGGTTCTCCCCCTGTAGCGGGTGCTGCGAACCGTTGTCGTTGAGAGAGAACATTGGAAGTTATACACTTCTCCACCGTGCAGGGAGGTTCTGGATATGCAAGGAACATCAAATTCGAGAACATATTTCTTCAATTGGTCAACAAATCCATCATTATCGACCAGTATTATTGCCCCCACAAATCTTGCGAAGTCGAGGTAACTAGCTCTTCCAAATAATACATTTGTCACAAATGCATGAAACCTAGCTAGCTAGTTGCGAAAAACTTGAACATGTCTTTTTCATCACTTGATAGTTTAAACTTTGCTCGGTATTTGGAGAAAGTCTTCAGTGGAGCGGTTATACCACGTAGGCGATGCTGACATGGTGTATCCGTCGAATCAGAATTCACCATTTACATATTATTTCCAATTAGGGTTCACCATTTATTAGGTTTTTTAATATTTTTTTACTATTTATATATTATTTCTATTTAGGGTTCACCATTTATTTAAGGGTTTTTATATTTTTTAAAGATTTTTTAGGATTTAATTACCATAACTGTATAATTATTGATTGCATGTCAGTTCCTGATTGGACGGATACGCCACGTCAGCATCGCCTACGTGGTATAACCGCTCCACTGAAGACTTTCTCCTTCAACTGAATAAATGGATGTGGCCCATATTTCAGCTGTAGACGTGAACGTGTCGCCACATACGCTCTCTTCCTATCTTTTTCTCGGTACTAGGCTTACACTTATATTTCCATAAGAATAGGCATTTAGTTCTAAGTTTTCAAAAAATTTACCTTCTAGATTAGACTGATTTTTCTGTTTGCATCATCCCTCACTTGGAAACTTAATTATACCCAACTAATTAAAATTATACTTATAAAAATTTAATATTTTTTTTATCTTTTCATAATATTTTAATGCAATATATTTTTATGTTATATGCCACATGATATTCATAAATTTAATGGTCTTTGACTGCTCCAGGTTCGAGCAGGTTCCACCCACGAAAAAAGGTAAAACTCTTCCAACATGAATTTTCTTTATTCGCAATTCTCAAATAGAAACTTTAATTAAGAAGACGAAATGTCGAACTATTTCAACTAATTCATATTAATTGTCTATAAGGTTTTTAGACAAGGAGTATAAGGGCAAACTTTAATTAGTTGGAAACTTAATCATACCCAACTAATTAAAATTATACTTTTCAAAAAAATGGATTTAATATATTAAGTGTTAAAACCCTTCAATTCAATTCAATTTTTTTTTATCTTTTCATAATATTTTAATACAAGATAATTTTTTGTTACATACCACCCGATATTGAAAAATATATTGGTCTCTGACTGCTCAGAGAAGCTTTGACCCACGAAAAAAATAAAATTTTCCCAACGTAAATTTTTTCTATTCGTAATATTAAAATCCGAGATTTTAATTAACGAAAAAATGTTAAACTATTTCAACTAATTCTTGTTAATTGAATATAAGGTTTTAGATAAGGAGTATAAGGGCAAAACTTTATGAACCAACCAATATTTTAAACTTTTTAAATCTTAAAGGGGGCCTCGTTAGGGATATGTTCACCGGTTGCATGTTTGGCGGGTAGAGTGACACGCTAAGCTATGCCAAGGTGCATATATATATATATATATATATATATATACACACTAGACGTGAACTCGTACTATGCACGAAATTGTTAGTGGTAGTTATAGTTTTAAAAGTGATTTTACCATTTTACTCATTTATCATTTTTATTGGTTTATTTATCAATGGTATTTTTAGAACTTCAAAAGTAAGACCAATTACCTTTGTTTGCACATATAATAATAGATATATGCATATGTATATTTATATATATATATATAGGAAGACATCATGAAAACCACAAGGAGAGAATCGTAGATCATGCATATGTTGTGGCCAGGTGAAACATACGAGTGTTTCTTCTAAACTCATAAAGAGAGTGTTCATTCAATGGCGTAGGCAAAGCATTTTCTACATGTGTAAATAAGTATATTAATTGTACAAAAAGATGCTAGAAGTCCTATTTGTTTATCATTTTTACCAACTGAGTCATATATACTTGAAAATGACTAATTCAATCATATAAGATCAGTGTTGTTCTACTTTCAGTCCGAATTATTATTGTTCAGTTAACGATTCCATCAAGGACATGAAGTCCACATGTACAAGGTTGATGGCCTGATAGTGGTGGGTTCAACATTAGTGGTACCCTCGACATCAGATGGTGAACAAAAGAATTGTAGGCACACAAGTTTAGGGTATAAAAGAAATAAGGGCATCTCAAGTAAGAGAAGTTGCTACAACAGTAAGGAGTTGTAGAGTAAGGTTACTTCAGGAAGGATGGAGGTTAGATCATGCGGTTCTTCCCATCAAAGGAAGGTTATACAACCAATTGTGATGGCTCGAGATCTACCACTAAGGGATGAGGAGAGTTATGCTCTATGTCAAGGAGTCTTCTGATCCAATTTTATGTTCCGAGGCTATACTGGCTCCAACTTTTAACAAGTGGCTGAGCAAATAAAAGAATGAATTCGTTTGCAAGAAGACTTGTGAGCTATTTGAACAACTTACTCAAAGAAGTTTTTGAGGCTGCAAGGGGTTGTTCAACAAGAGTGGAGCAACTAGAAGAGAAGACACTGGATATAATGCTCGATTTGTTATATTGGTTATATGGTTCAAGCATTGCTTGGCTTTAGGAGGTGTCAAATGAGACTCCTAGTAGGCTCAAGAGGGTCATAGCTAAGGAGAGCTTGAGGAGTAAAGGCAAGTTTTGTTCGAGATGAAGTTTTCAGGATCAATCTGTTTTGATTCGGCATGATTTCTCCAAATATGAGTCAAATTGGAGATTTATTGACATGTGGCTCATACTTGTTGAGTTGTTGACTCGAGGAATGAGGAGGAAATCCACAGATTTAATTCTCCTAAAATTTAGGAATTTTGAAAATATTATTTTTTATTTTCTTTGAATAGAATTTCCTCAAGTCAAATATATATCTTAAGATATAGAAGATATATTTTAGATATATTTTTTAATTTTATTTAATTCTCTTATATGAATATAAATAAGGGGGTTTGGTTCCTAGTGTAAGTATGAGAGGAAAGAGAAGTACAATTGTTTTGGGTTTCGCACTCCACTTCTATCTTGACATAGTAAAAATTCCGGCTCTACCTCTTTACCTGTGGAGTACAGACCTTGTTATCTGGAATCACGTATATTGAATGTATAATGTTCTTTCTCCCTTGGTTTCACGATTATCATCATTATTTTGCTAATCGACTGATGCTCGGACATTAGTCCGAATTCCCACAAGTTGTTTACTTGACTTCTAAATTAGCTTTTTATTAACCCATATTCTTAATCAATAATACAAACGTTAGAACTTCAATAATCAACCCATTCGAGTTTTTTTTTACTGATAAAAAAAAACCCATTCGAGTTTCCTAAATAGTAAACTGCTAGAACTCTGAACATTATTTCTCTTATAACAACACCAACCTGGAGTATATTTCAATTGCAAAACGATTCTGAACAGATAAATCTCTTGGTTCAATATTTGCATAAACTGTAATATCATTCAAACTAAAATGAACGGCTTAGTGACGCAGACCAAAATTCAACCCCTACTTGCCATTCAGCGTCTAATCAATGAAAAAGTATTGTAAGTAATACCGATATCACGTGACGGTGATTATGTGGTATTACAAACTAATGGAATTCAATTATTTTTTGGTTTATTTTTTATTTTTAGGGTCTTATAAAATAATCTTAAAAAAATTAAATTTTATTAATTTGTGACACCACGTAAGTGCTGTCACGCTATTACACAGAAAACTCTCTTCTAATCAACATCCTAAATAGATTTTTTTATTCTACCTCTTCAACTTTGTATTTTTAATTGATTTCTCTACTACTTGATTTATCTAGAGAAATTAGAGTGAAGTAAAATGAATACTTAGATAACATAGAAGAAGTAAATTAAAAAAAGTACTTGAACCTGCCAATGTCCAAACAAGGTTTAAGCGTAAACTTTCCAGATTCAATTAACCTCATTTATAACCCTTAGGTTACACTATATTGCTATTTGCTAACTTTTTCTTAAATTGAGAAAGTAGTCTTAGTACAGCAGTACAAGACTCTCCGACTCACAACAATGATATTCCAATTTTGATCCTTGCTATGTGAGTTATGCGCAGCTCGTTTATTTCTCTTTATTTCCTATCCTTTTATTAGGTTTATGAACCTCCCTTATCAATGAAGAAATTTTTTTTTTCTCAAATTTCAATGGTATAACCTTAAATTCTAAAACAATGAATCACAGTAGAAGCATACCAAAGTTTTCCCCTTTCCAACGAGGATTCTTCACTATTGTGAACTCACTTCATAACTCAGCTCCTAACTCACTTTAATTCCAAAAAAAGGAAGATAAAGGCTTAAAAGATGTAATTTTGGAATGATGAGAGGAGCTTTTCCACGGTTCACAGCCATCTCAGGAACCCAACCCATTCTCGAAACACGCCATATTCAAATATGACTAGGCCGAGCTGTATTCTGTCTTGGAAACCGAAAATATACTGAATAGGTGGTGCTTAGACAACTGATTTAGAGCCTATTATCTTCCGATCTTGGACTTAATTCTGCGAGCTCCACGCTCGAGTTTAACAACTAGCCATAAGCCCAATATTTATCACAAGTGCTCTCTATTACTTTTTTATTTGATGAGTTGAATGAACATTAATGAAAAGGAAGAAAAAGAAGAAAAATAATGAAGTGTAATGTGTGTTGGATTTTTGATGCGGTGGAGGGGAAGAGAGAGAGATATGGGCTGATGGGAGTTGTGGGCTTAAAGGCCCATTAATTGCAAGAAATTTTTCTTGGCTCAAAGCAATCATTTTTTTCGGTCAGAATTATTGGTATCCAGAAGTCTAGTAAGACCTGATTAATGCATTTCGAACTGGGTGGACCCACTACGGGGTAGAACTCTCCCAATGTGTATTTTCATCATTTACAAGACTCGAACCCAAGACCTTATTTAAGGTAAAGAGGCACTCAATCATTTCAATCAATCCACTTTGGTGGCTCAAATTAATCCTTTACATGTGTGAAAGCATGACGCGAGGCTTCTATTATTAATTCCCAAATATTTCCACAATTGTACTACAATTTTTTAGCTGCTACGGATTTCTGTTAACAGGCCAAGCCCTTACTGTTTTGGAGAGGATAGCCTTGTTCACATCAACTGCTCTTCAAAACCTCAGACCTCCTAGATTTTTTGGTAGGCAAAGATTGTCCTCAACTTTTTGGAGTATAGTAATTTCCAGTTTCTTTATTACTTTACCACCAAAATTGCTTGGTTATTCTGGTCTAACTGATCTGCTACAAATTTGGGCAAGTGAAAAAGTGACATTATACACATTAGGACACTTATAATTTTGCTATTTATTATTGTGGTCCTTCCTGCCTAGGACAAGGAACCCATTCTCCACGTGGCTATTCTTTTTTTTAAAAAAAAAAATTTCAATTAGAAAATGAAATATTTTCGATCGCTTTCTTTTAAGGAAAAGTGGTTGAGAAAATTACATGGATGATGTGGCAGTATGATGTGGATGCACGCGTAACTAGAAGCTGCTGTATCCTGCAATATAATATTTTAAATGGAAATAGAAACATAAAAAATATACAGAAAATAATTTAAAATACATAAAATTTAAAATTTGAAAAGCTTAAAAATTGTAAAAAATTTTGAAAATTGTAAAAAATTTCTATAACTTGTGTATTTTTTCAAATATTTTAAAATTCAAAGAAAAATAAAATCTTTAGAAATTTATAAAATCTGATACTTTTTTTTCGTATAAGTTAGATATATTATTTAAAAATTATAAAGGCATAGAAAAGTACTAACAAATTAATGTAAGCTTATAAAATCCTCAATAATTTTTATAATTTTTTAGAAATTATGATGAAATGTAAATAAATTCAAAAATGAAAAAAATTAAAAATTATATAAAACTAGCTGGGTAAATTAAAAAATTCTAATGTACCAACATGAAATTTTTTTAAAGGAAAACGTATTGCCTGTGTAATTAACATGAAACTTTTTTAAAAGGAAACGTATTACCTGCTTAGTTTACCCTAAAAATCTAGTCCAATTACATCCCTTCCCAAATTCCCCTAAAATCTCCAATTCCATATCCATCACTGATTTTCCACATCATAAACCCTATTTTTTAATTGACTGCATAATTTCATCCTTTTTTTTTTGATATCGATGGTGTCCGGACCGACCACCGGAGCGATAACGATTCCCGACTAGTTGCATAATTTCATCCTGTTCACTAATTTCCAAATCCCAAAACCCTAACTTTTATTTCATTCCTAAATTTAGATTCAGAAATGGAGATAAGGTGGGCAGTGGAGTTGCCATCGAAGTCATTGCTAGTGCATCCCATGTGGACGAAGCAAGTACGTTGCGAGGAACCACGTGTAGGTGAAGATGTTGAGGGCCCTCTTATTATAGATGTTGAAGATGTGAAAAATCAGTGATAAAGATGGAATTGGATATTTAGAGGAATTTGTGAAGAGATGTGATTAGGATTAGATTTTTAGGATAAATTACGTGGGTAGTACACTTTCTTTTTAAAATATTTCATGTTAGTACATTAGAATTTTGTAAGTTTTTCCTAGATTTTATATACTTGTTTTCAAAAAATTTCTATATTTTTTAATTCTAATTTGTGCGTTTTTATAATTTCTAAAAATTATAAGAATTCTTAAAAAATTTGTAAATTTAAATTAATTTCAAATAATTTTCTAGGCTTTTATAATTTTTAAATCATTTATTTAACTTGTAGATAAAATCTCTACAATATTTTAGAAATTTATTGATTTCTTTCATTTTTTAAGAATGTTATAATATCATTTTATATAGTTTTTAGAATATTTAAAAAGAGTGATATAAATTTGTGAAATTGTTTATCATTTTAAATCTTTTACAATTTGTATATAAATTTTTAAATTTTTTGAATTTTTTTCTATTTTTAAGATTTTTTTATATGCATTGTGTTTTATATTTTATTTTCATTCATCGGCTTTTATGCTCATGTGATATCTACATCATAGTGTCACGTCAGGAACATTTAATAGTGTCAAGTTAATATTGATGGAATGTATCATTAAGTAACAGTTTTGAAAGGAAATATATCAGAGTAAAATAAAAAAAATTAATATATCAACCTGAAAAAATACACCAATAGCGTAATTTTCCCTAGATAATTTCCAATTTCTTTATTACTTTACCACTAAAATCTCTTGGTTATTTGGACTAACTTATCTGCTACATACTTGGGCAAGTGAAAAAGTGACACAATAGACATTGGGAGACTTGTAATTTTGCTATTTATTATTTTGGTCCTTCCTGCCTAGGACAAGGAACTCATTCTCCACGTGGCTAATCTTTTTTTTTTTTAATTTCAATTAGAAATGAAATGTTTCTGATCGCTTTCTTTTAAGGGAAAGTGGGTTTCCTAGATATTTAGTATCTTGTTTTAGTTTTCACATATTGATAATTTCTTTAATCTTGCTCTTGATTCTAGCTAAGGATTCTTCGGAAAATGAAGTCCTCACTGTGCTAGTTGTACTTTGACCACTCCACCCACAAAAAAATCTAGACTTTACAGTGTTTAATGCCCTTTTTCTGAGTTACGTGAGAAAATCATCAGGTGATCTGCATATACTAAGCAAGAAGAGAATTTACACAAGTTCAGTTCGCCACGTCATTCGTGAACTTTACTGGTGAATGTTTAAGATATTATTGAAGATATCCGGTCAATATTCTTCAGATCTTTTCAGATACGGATATATCTTTCAGATCTCAACCACCAAGATGTTTCTATTATTTATATTCTGTTTTGATTCTCTTCTAATATTTTTCCTTATTTCTTTTATTTATTGGTGGAAATCGAACTTGTATATATACATGTAATTGATGGATTGATAAATGAGAAAATTGGTGGTTCCCTTTCATCTCCTCTAAATTTCTACATGGTATTAGAGCCTTCATCCACTTGATATGGTTCCCTTATTATGGCCGAAAACAAGAGCACCGATATATCATCGCCTTATTACCTGAGCACTTTTGATAGCCCGGGTGCAACGTTGGTGACATGCCGCCTAACTGGGAACAACTACACGACATGGTCAAGAGCCATGAGGAATGCTCTGCGAGCCAAAAATAAGCTTGGGTTCATTGATAGGAGCTTGACCAAGCCCGACATCGGTGCAATGGAATACGCAGCATGGGATGTGTGGAATTCTATGTTAATTGCATGGATTTTTAACTCGTTAGATACGAGCTTGCAGGCCAGCGTGGCCTATGTGGACACCGCGAAAGTCATGTGGGATGATCTCAAGCAGAGATTTTCACAAGGAAACGCTAGTCGAGTCCAGTAAATTAAGACAGATTTGAGCACTCTACGCCAAGAGGGGCTCACTGTTGCGGAGTATTATACAAAGATGAAGGCTTTGTGGGACGAGCTCGAAGATTATTCAAAGGTCCCACAATGCACTTGTGCTGCCGCAAGCGAGTACGCAAGCGAGAAGGAAGTGGAGAAGGTCCATCAATTTCTTATGGGTTTGAACACCGAATCATTTGGAACTGTTCGTTCCCA
>JAOYND010191510.1:0-16583 GCA_025802135.1 Lagerstroemia fauriei
ATTCATATTCAACATACTTTTCTCTTACAATTCTTATGATACTTTGTCCAAGAATTTGCCATGATATAAGTATTATTTTGGAGTATAATAATATGTAATCTTGGATGGCAACAAAATTAAAACTAAAATTGAAATCTAAAGCTTATGGCACAAAAGTCGTACTATAACAGTATAGTAATATAAAATTAAAATATTGAATCAACAAAGAAAAGTATAGAAATACAAACAGTAAAAATCGAGACCTGTGGCAACTACAGTTTCCTTAAGACAAATTCATCCGCATTCGATCGTGCTGAGGATACGTGGATGCTGTCTCCTAGAATACAACGACGGCAAAGTAGGAGTTAGTACTGAACTTATATCTTTCGGTGAATCGAACAAAAGCTAAACACTACCGAAAACAATGTATGATAAGTTAGAGAGGAGATTTATTTTCTTCTTACTAATTATATGCAACAACATAACCCTAATGGCTCTACCTATAGAGAAGAAAGAAGACCGTTGATTAAATGGCACAAAATTAACTTAATAAAGAAGGAAGATTTCTTTTTCCATTTCTTCTTTCTTCCTTCTCACCTTCCGGCTTCATCCTTCTTCATTGCCACCTATTTATACAACTTCAAGAATTGGCAAATTTAAGGAATTTAACGAGCCCATGATTACATCTGATCATCGATCAATTACTTCATTCATTTGCCATATAATCTCATACAAATGAGATTACTTAATTTGCAAATGATTGATGGAATTGAATGGACGTCCAGGAGACTTCGTACATTTATTCATGTCATGTTCTTGCACATAAGTGGAACTCAATTGGTCCATCGGTACTCCTTTGAGCGACCGATCTTATCTCCATTCCCAAACAGATTTTTTCATTTAATTTCCTTCAATTGATGAGAAACAATCTCTAATTCACACATTTTATTCGTGTCAGTCATGCCATTTTCCCAACAATCTCCCACATGAATGAAGATTGTTTTGATTTTCACTCTATGGTAGTGTTCAACATGTAAATCCTGTATAGGATAGTACATGTCTCCTCCTTTGCACCTTCCCTTATGAAAGCATACTTACTTTACTAGCTGTCCAGTAGACACTATATCCTTGAATTGTCTTGCTTTCTCGTGTAAAGAATCATATACCTCACACAAGAATCTACTAAACTTCTGCTCAGTTCTCATGATCGCATTCGTTTTGAACCTAAACACTATCATGTTCACTTAAATCTCCTTGGAAGCGATCTCTCTTCTCTCTCACATAAGTGATTTATAAATTCCGAAGTATTCTATTTACTCTTTTACAAATTATTAAAGCATCTGAATGCTAACCACATCCTTTTAGTGTCATTATTTCATGTCTAGGAACGGGTTGAGAACTATTCCATCACAGTAACTTCATTAAGTCTTATGACTAGGTTGTCCCTTTGAACCTAGATCATGGGATCTGCCGTCAACTGGGTTGAGTTTTCCTTTATAAAATTTGTTTTCTAATAGGCTTAAGTCCCATTCCTTTTGACATCTTCTCAACTAACTCTCTTTTTAACCCTCTGATTAGTGGATCCGCCAAATAATCCTTTGACTTCACGTTGTTTAGTGGTCTATGGCGAAGCAACCGAAGCATACGATCTTTGCCGAGAGATAGGAGCATTCAGTGGAACCGGTGAACTACACTTGCTTATGGATAGATGTGTGGGACAGAGAGCTCGTGGACCATTATATGTATTACTTTGTGCTCTTCCAATAGCCGATGATCGTCACAATGACAAATTGATGGCACCGATTTTTCCACTTTGGAATATTATCAATGAAATAGCGTAGCCATTCAGCCTCCTCGTCACATTTATCCAATGCGATAAATTGATATTCCATTGTGAATCGAGCTATCAAAGTTTGTTTCAAGAATTTCCATGATACAACAGTTCCAACTAACATGACCACATATTCGCTAGTAGATTTTGAGTCATTTATATCAAATATTCAGTTCGCTTCACTGTGCCCTTCAAGTATCATTGGATACCTTGTATAGTGAAAACCATAATTCGGAGTATATCTTAGGTACTTTAATATCCTTATTATCATCTTTCAATGGTCGGCACTCGAATTACTCATATATCTACTCAACCTACTAACCATGTAAGTAATGTTTGGTCTAGTACAACTCAAAAAGATACATTAGGCTCCTGATGACCCTTAAAGTATTCCACTAGTGAAATACTCTCTTCTTAATTTTTCAATAGATGATGACTTGTATCTAATGGTACTCTAGCAATATCAGAATCATTATTGTAAAATTTTTCAAGAATTTATCCACATAGTGCCGGTCTAAGACTAGCTCTTATGTTGTTGTGATTTTAATCCCTAAAATCATATCAACAAGATCCATGTTTTTCATGTCGAATATCGAAATCAACATGTTCTTGATAGATTTAATGATTCTCTAATCACTAATAACAATGAGTATATCATCCACATATAGACATAAAATGACAACTATTTTCTATCTTTTTTATGTATACATATTTGTCACACTCATTGATCTTAAAACAATTGAAAATCATTGTATTATCAAATGTTTCATGTCATTGTTTCTGTGCTTATTTCAATCCATACAGTGATTTAACCAATTTACAGACTTTTCTTTTCATTTCCTGGAACCACAAAACCCGTAAGCTTTTCCATTTGAATTTCCTCATCAAAGTCACCATTCAAGAAAGTTGTTTTCATAGCCATTTGATGTACCTCCAAATTGCACAATGCCGCAATCGCTATTATCATCCTAATGGAAGTTATTCTTGTCAATGGAGAATAAGTGTCAAAGTAATCAAAGCCTACTCATTGCTTGTATCCTTTAATTACAAGTTGGGCCTCATACTTATCAATGGAGTTGTCTGCTCTCATTTTCCTTTTAAAGATCCACTTGTATCCCAAAGATTTACATGCGAGAGGAAGATCCACTAACTCTCAGGTATGATTTTGCAGAGTAGAATCAATTTCAATGTTTATTACCTCCTTTTGGGAGGTCCCTTAGAAGAAGTCATGGTTTCTTCCTAAGTCTGTTGTTTCTTTTCTAACGAATAAGTTAGAAAATCATCTCTAAAGTACTTTTCCACTCCTGCCCTGTTACTGCATTTTAGTTCACCTTCATGATCAAAACCATGTTCCGAATCATGAATTCCTTCACTCATAGTTTCAGAAGTTCGCTTTAATGAGTTTGATCCCCCATTGGATCTATATGAAAATATATCTTTAAAGAATGACAGATTCCTTGATTCCATTATCATATTATTATGTATATTTTGAATTTTTAATTCATACACAAGGAATTGATATGTATTTTTGCTATGTGCATAGCCTATAAAGATACAGTCCATCGTTTGAGGATCTATCTTTACATTTTTCGATGTTGGAATAGGCACTTTCACAAGGCACCCCCACACTCGTAAGTGTTTGTTGGATGGTCTCCTACTATGCCGTAATTCATAAGGGTCTTTTTTCTTTCTTTCTTTTGAGGTACCTTATTCAATAGGTAGTTGCTAGTGAATATAACATCCCTTACATGTTTTGGGGTAACCTTGAACTTAGAAGTATCAAATTCATCATTTTTTCAATGTGCGATTCTTTTGTTCCGCAACACTATTTGATTGAGTGAGTAAGGCGCAGCATACAATTCCATGTTGTGCACGAAATCACCAAACGGTGTTTCATACCGGTCGCCTGTATCATTACTCAATATATTTATTCTCTTATTAAGTTCATTCTCAATCTCATTTTTGTAGAGAATAAATATACTTAATGCTTCATCTTTGCTCTTAAGCAAGTATACATAACAGCATTTCGTGTTATCATCAATAAAGTAATAAAGTATTTATTTGGAATAATTGCCAACCTTTACTCGATGTAAAATTTTGGTACAAAAACTAAAAAAATGTAACATTTTACTACAAAACCTTTTTAAAATTGTAACACCTTAGTAGATTCCGTCAAATTTCCCTTCACTATCATTCATGTAACCCTTGCCCACATACATTCTACACTTAGACAAAATTACGTTATCTAACATGAACACCATCTTGAATAACAGCAGAAAATGAGCCCTTAGCCACAGTACTAGCAGTGTCACTGACAACAATAACAGCAGGAGTATATTCTGTAACCATCTGAGATCACAACAAAAAAAAAATTCTTAAGATTATTAGTTCAGGAGTATAATAATATGTCATCTCGAATGACAACAAAATTAAAATTAAAATTAAAATTGAAATCTAAAGCTTACGACACAAAGCTGTTCTATAACAGTATAATAACATAAAAATTACAATATCGAATCAACAAAGAAAAGTATAGAAATACAAACAGTAAAAGTCGAGGCCTATGGTAGTCACGGTTTCCTTAAGACAAATTCGTCCCCTTTCAGTCATGCTTAGGATACATGAATGTCTATCTCCTAGGATAAACGACAGTAGAGCAGAAGTCAGCACCAAATTTTTATTTCTCAGCAAACCGAACAGAAGCTGAACACTACCTAAAACAACGCAAGATAAAATAGAGAGTGGATATGTTTTTTTCAACTAATTGTATCCAATAGCTTATCCGAAATGGCTCTACCTATAGAGAAGAATGAAGATCATTGGTTAAATGGCACCAAATCAACTTAATAGAGAAGGAAGATTTCTTCTTCCTTATCTTCTTTCTGCCTTCTCACCTTTCGGCTTCATCTTTCTTCCTAGAGATGGAAAAATTATCTCGCCCCACTGGGTTGATCCAACCTGACCTGCAATGGAACGGGTAAAAACCCGCCCCACCCCCCGTTCCCATTATGTTATGTAATTCAATTATATAGTTTAAAATTAAATTTTATTTTATATATAAGTAAATTAGATAATAATCACTCTATTTTATTAAAATTGTGTAAATTCTAATTATTTTACATTTATTTAACCATATTATTTTAAATATATGAATTTATACCATATTTTGAATTATATTTTTATAATATTAAAATATTTTATTATTAATCGAGTCTGTTGACACCTCATTTTGTCTAAGAAGGTACTGAACCTTGATCTCGAAAGAATTGAGCAAACATTGGCCCGTATCAGACCTGATATGATATTTGAGATTAAAATTGATGATCCAATTGGATTGATCATAGGGCAAATTCAGAATCATTATGAAGAGCATCAAGCTAGTTCCAATTTGACATATTTTGGACCCAAGATTTGATCCAGAGGATGAAATATGATTTTCTAAGTAAAATTGGTAGAATCTATCAAACTCATTTATCTCGACCAGTTTTGTTTGAAAAATTGTATCAAATTATTGAGAGGTTTAAATTAAGCAATATTCCGGCGGCCTTAGATGACCGAGTGGCCTGCCCTCTCTTTCCCTCAGCCATCTCCACAGCCTCACCTTCAGAGATACCCGTGATCTGCCAACACCTCCACTGGTAAGCCCGATCCTCGAACGGCTCTTCTTCCTCTATCCGAGCCATCAGCTCCTCCTCCGAAGATACCTGTCTCCCCTCGATTGAGTCTCCATCCGCCATCCTTACCTCTGTTCCGACTGTGCCTTCCTTTCCACTGAGCTTGACCTCTGCACGGGAACTGCCGAGCATCCCCGAGCGCTACTGTCCTCAACCGGCGCCAAATGACCGAGCTCGAGCGACCTCCAGAGTCATCCCGTGATGACTGCAGAGGAGTCGATGGCTGTATTCTCTCCATCGTCGACCCAGGATTTCTCTACCATCGTCCTGAGCTGCCACAGCCCGAGACCACCATCTCTCAGACCGGCCCCGATACTCCCGAACCTCCAGCTCGCCCGAGAAGCCTACGGTACCAATCACGACCTGCCTCCAGAGCTGAGCCTACTGTCTGAGCCGGCTCATATCTGGTAAGTTGGTAAGTTGTTCGACCATTTGCTGTTGTCTACTGCATTATTGGTTGTGAGGTTTGTTCTGGTTTTATACCTGCCTTCCTGTTTGATTGCTGTTGCTGAATCAAGATTATCTTTCTCTATTAGTCATAAAATTTTCATGTTCAAGTTCCGTTTGTAGTGTCTCCAGAATCGTAGATTGCTATTGCCTCTTGCTGCCCATTGTAGATGTTACTGATTGCACTCTTTGCTTCTGGTTGCTGCCAAGTTTTTGGTTCAATGTTGCTGTTATTTTGACGACTTCTTGCTGTAAAAGTCGAGAAATGAGTAGAAGAATGGAGGGGAAGCTGATTCACTAGGTAATTGATATGTTAAATGTGTTTGGAGTTGTCCACTAAGATTGTTGCTGATGATTCCCACATTTTATGCGAGGATAAGGAATTGTTCGACTTATCTTTTAATAGCTAATTTGATGAGGTTGGGCTAGGATGGCTGGTAGCTGCTCTTTACTCATCGTTCCCTCTTTATTTAATGGTCCTTTTCTCCGAAAATAGGGCTGATTAGTTCCTATAGTTGCTGTTGATTCTTTGCCCAATGATTTCCCTGTATTTTCAATGCAATTGTGAGGGGAATAGGGTTGTTTACTATCGACCATTACAGCAGCTCCTTGTTCCATGTTTTTCCTGTTTTCAAATTACTCTTTTGGTGTAGAGTTGGGCTAAATGGTTCCCTTGGTCAGTGCCAGTTCCTTGCTTGATGATTTCCCTCGTTTTTGATACATTTCCGAGTGGGAATAGGTCTGTATATTACCTGGTTATCGCAGCAGCTACTTGCTCAGCATTTTCATTTATTTTCAATGTCATTTTTTAGAGAAAATGGGGTTGTTTAGTGGCTGAAGTTGTGGCTACTCTTTGTTCAACGTTTCCCTTGTTTCTGATGATATTTTCAAGGGTATTAAAGCTGTCTCTCATATGTTATTACGGTAGCTCTTTGCTGCGTGTTTTCTCCTTGCTTTTACCATCCTTTTGATAGAGAATGAGGCGGTTAAGTGTCTATTGTTGCAGCTGGTGTTGTTTGATGATATCTCACTATTTCGATGGCATTCATTCTGAGATTAGAGCTATCATTTGTCTGTGGTTTCAGCCGCTATTCACTTGATGCTTGTTTCTATCTGTTCTTCAGTTCTTGATTTCGGATCTCAGGCGTTGATTTGGTACTTACAATTGAATTCATATCCTTCCACCCTATCTTATGAATCTTAAATCTTAATCCCTCACGTTAGACATTTTGCATATAATCCTTTACTTAATGAAATTCTGCACATCATCTCCTCATCTTAGGAATTTAACACATTAGTCTATCACTTAGGATATTTTGCACTTTGCCTCTCATTTTGAAGTTTTGCAAATTATTCCTAGGCGGTTTGATTACGCGTTTCATGATCTGGCGGGGTTGAGGGATTTCAATGCACTTGAGTGAACGGATGTATAGGGCGGGTAAAGTGAGAGAGAGATGATTTCATATAACCTCCCATAATATAGTGGAACCATTTACTTTGTTGCACTTAGATTAGGTTGGATAGTATCATGCCAGGGCATGTACTTTGGATTAGTCCTGGCCACAGTTCCAGAACCGGACGGTTCCGGCTCCGTGACCCCTTGGAACCGGCCCTGAACCTTCCTTTGGACTGTTCAAGGACGGTTCGGAACTGGAAGGTTTCAGTTTGGAACCACAGTTCCATCCGGTTTCGAACCGACTAATTCAATATTTATTAAAATTAAATAAAATTTGATTTACATAACGAGTTCATTGTGAAATTATAATTAAATTCTTGACACATGTAAAATTTTTACAATTATTAATAATCAATTCTACACGTGTCAAGATTTGAATGGCGATTTACACAACGAAATTAATTGTGTTTTGTATCATATAACATGAAAATTCAAAAAAAAATAAATAAAATAAAAAAGTGAAACAGGGGGTAGAGGTTGCCTGTGGGGTAGGGCCGTAAGGCTGCGTGGGGGTTTTGTGATTATAGTTAAATTAAATAAAATTTGATTTATATAACGAGTTCGTTGTGAAATTATAGTTAAATTCTTAACACGTGTAAAATTATTATAATTATTAATGATTAATTCTACATGTATTAAGATTTGAATGATGATTTACACAACGATATTTGTATTTTGCTTCCTATAGTATGAAATTTGAAAAAGGGAAAGTGGGCAAAGGGTTGTGTGTGCGGCTGCATGGGGTTTTGGGGTAGGCTGACAGCTGAATCATTTTTTTTTAAAGACTTTCCTCCGGTTCAAGTTCGGAACCGTCGGTTCCGGTTTTCGAGGTCAGTGGAACCGGCCCTGAACCTTAAGCCTCACAGTTCGAGGCCGGTTTCGGTTTTGACCGGTTTCTGTTCAGTTTTGACCAAGCCGGTTTCGGGCTGGTTCTGGGTCCAAACCGACCCGTGGCCGGGACGACTTTGGATTGCTAATTTTCATTTTAGACCATCGATCCGAATTTCGATTAGTGAAACAATTGGGTAAGCTAAAATGTACAAGTAAACAAACAACCTAGATATAGGGATGGGTACCGATCTCGGACGTGTTGATTGGCTTGCGAGCCTTTTGAACGTAATAAGACCCTCGAATTCAAACTTTGGTTCAAGACTGATTGATAATTATGTAGGTGGTTAGTATCGTGTTCCTCTAGGTGAATATGTTTCTGATCGAATTTAGGACTAGTCCTTAAATGATTAGTGGTGACTCCATAAATCAATCATGATCAAAGTCCCAAGCTAGGCATCGTGTGCGCCCTTGGGGCTACTACCTCAAGTCGGAACGATTTCTAGGTCCGACAAATGCGTGACGTGGCATCCACATAAGCAGTTATGTCAGTAAAAATTAACAGTATTAAAAGAATTTAACAGAATATACCATGAGAAAATAATTTTAAAATCTTTTGTACAGTACAAAAGTTTCTTTTTATACAAATTAAGAACTTTTCCAAAACTTTTTGTATCATTGGTGTAATTTCTTCGAATAACAGGCAATTCACCTTATTATTTTACATTGAAATTTTTCTATAGAGATCCGCAGTAATGTGTCCAACGTCCAAATCCATGCCTCTGTGATTTCGGCGGTCATTGTGAAAAAACGATTACATTTTTCAAAAGGAGAAATGGATCACAACATTTATCATCAAAAGGATAATGCATTTCCGGAAATTGTAGCTCGTGACTTGTAAATGGTACTTGAGCATTACGTACACTACGTCCAACATAGGTTTGCAAAAGGGGAAGTGTCGAGAATGAATCCACATTAGAGAGTGAAAAATTTCGAGATCGAAAGAAAAATACTCAACTCAATTTAGTTGTTTCCCTCGTAAGAATGTTGGGTTATCTCTCCGATTTGGAAAATGGATTGATCTCGTTTAGTTTGAGTTGGTTAATTTTAGTTTTAATTAATATTTTAATAGTAGCATGTAGGTTATCATCTTTGAGGTTTTTAATCCAAATGAAAAGTATAAAATGATTAACAATTAGGGTTGGCCGTAATGATCAGAACATATAGCAGTGAGTGACGGTTAAAGACAGGCAGACAAGTGACAGAAAACAATGTACAATCAAACGAAAATCATAGTAAATTCATTTAGCAAAATAGAGGAATAACAAAGCAGTTTTTCAGGATGAGCAGGTGCGAGATCAAACCTCGAATAGAGGAGCAAACAAACTCCGATCGGGAAGAAAATTCTGAAGGTGGAGATTAGATTTGGAAGTCTCTAGGTGCTATTTTCAATAGTTTAGTGAAACAATTTTTTGGGGTGACAAATTTTGGTAATTCAAGAGAGTGATTCTTAAATTAGGGGTTAATCCGAGATTATTCTTTTGATGAAAAATTGTGTAATCTCCGTTGATATAGCAGGAAGTTGATCTGATACGGTGCCGTGATTTTCCCCCACGTTGGGTTTCCACATAAAACTTTTAATGTCCATTTTAACTGTTGCTTTCATTATTCGATCATATCTCGATTACACTAGAAGGGAAATATTTTATTCGCTGTGTTATCAATTAATCGAACTCACGCTTTCCCAACACCGAGTACGGTACAAAAAATATACTGGGCTTGAGGTCAATTGTTAAGAGCGAGTGTTTAAAAGCACGTGCCAAGTATGAACATATTGCCGTGTGAGAGCTGGTGTTGAGAAATGGAATGCTAGTACAAATTGAAGCTTAAGATATCCGGTAAATTAGAAAGCATCCAGCTTGGGCATAATCTGATGAGCAACATAGCGGACATGCTGGATTTTCTGGTGGTAATGGAAAGAAAGTGCGAACCTATTGCTAAGACAGCATAGGCATTTACCCAGAGGACGAACGAAGGGAAAAAAAATTAATGATATGTCTCAGCATAGAATTCTCAAGGACAGGGAAAGCAGCCATGGATAGTAATAGGAGAGATGGATTCACGCTACAAAAAGCCCAAGAACCAACCAGGCATGGACCCTTGGATAACTGAAATGTCGCAGTGCAGCCCAACTTTTTTCCCCGCTCCTTGTCTCCAAAAAGCCAACGAGCCCTAACTAATACAAGTCAAACATGATTGGCTCACTAAAGATGTAAAATTATCTCAACATGAACATTATCACAACTCTGCAGTAGGGAAAATTTGGTAAATGAAACATGAATAAGTTTGAGACCACTTGTGTAAAATTTTCACATGGTTTACAAGAGCCATTAGTGCATATCCAACCTAAAAGTTTAAGTTGATCGGTTGATGGTACTCACACTCTCGGGCTTATTCGACCACTAGTTTTCCACTCGAACCTAACGTGGTGTAAGCCCATACCACTGGATCTAATACCATGTAAAATTTCCATCCTGCCTTTGAGAGCCTTGGACCAAAGAATTTCCACCAAGCCTATAAGAGTCTCGGACTAATGTTTATCCTAAAAGTTTAAGCTAATAGATTAGCGGTACCTACTCTCTTATAAAATAAGTTTCTTTTTATCATCTTATACGAGGTTGGATTTCGTTTCTCAACAGCTTGTTATATGGCTACAGCATTAAAAGTCTGAAATCTCACGCACACGGAGGCCCCGCCTTTTGGAGAGGTTTCCATGAAGTTATGCAGCTTTGAAGCCAGCAAGTCCAAACAGGATCTTTGATATGTGCGTTACCTGCTTTGCTCCCCGGCAGTCCGAGCGCAAAACGATTAAAATAGAACTACCCAAATGCCTGTATTATATCAAACGTAATCTCTAGGAAAATTTCCACGAGATGGAAACACAGGCCATCGGATGGACTGATCCAGCAGTAGCCACGCATGTTGATTGAGCTGGGAATGGCCCGGAAGAGCTAATTCTCGACCGACAGGAGATATCGTCGACCTAATGACTCCCATTTTCTCACTAAAATCGCCATTCAAGAATAATTTTAAAGTTGTTTTTGGGGGAAAAATTCTGCCATATCAAAGTCATCGTAACAAGAACGTAATGCTGCAATCTACTTATGAATGTCTGTTGAATCAAGGTAAGGGTTAAACTATGTGATGAGCCACAGATCCGATTAAAAATAAAATTAGGAGGGGACTTGATACAATATGATCAATCACGAACTAGTAAGTTAATCAAAAATTCACCCACTAATTTTTTCGAGATGTGAAGTTAAGAACAAAATGAGAAATTTTCCTGACTATCAGAAAATTCATACATTATGACGCGCGACCATATATCTCATGAGTTCGAGAACCAGATACTTATAAACTGAAACAACTGCTCATTATCAATATGGTTAAATTGAAATAAAGTTATAAAGATTTTTGTAACATGATTAGTAGGAATAAGGAGATAAACTATTAATGCATAATGTTAATGTTTCGGTCATTACCATTAATATCCAAAAGTTCAATGGACCATAACTAATTCAGTTTGAGGCGGATGGACTCACTAGTATGTAAAACTATCTCAATGTGAATTCTCTCCATTTAAAAGTCTCAAATCCGAGATTATTTAAGGGAAAAATATGTTTTACCACATCAACTAATGATAAGCATAACATATCTTCTTGTGGGTGGTTGAGGAGGATCCACCCCCCATAAAAGAACGCGTCGCTATCTATCATGGCGACCATCTTCATTGCTGTATGCATGTGTATTAGGCCTGTCTTGGTCAATTGGACAACCCCATGGGTTCATGCCGATACGGTGCGGCCGACTTGAAAAGATTTGCTTGCTAATTAAATGGTTCATTTGCAACCGGAAACTTCCTGGCATCTTCCTTACGAGGAAAGGAAACATTTACGAAGAACCCGAACGTATAATGTGGATACTTGCATCGATTTTTTCTGGGAGAAATTATCTAAAAAAAAACTTGTGATTTCCTCAAATTTTATGAATCAGCACTTACTTTTTAACTTAGAAAATTATAAAGTTTGCTCCATTTTTCTTGTTCTCTAGCTAATCGATTTTCATCATTAATTTTCTCAATTAAGTGTATACGTGATATTTTACGTGATGTTGTAATCCATATAATGCCCAAGTCAATAAATCATTAAAAATAGTAAAAAATATTTAAAATAGGAAAGCTTGTGAAAATTAGAGAAAATATGAAAATCTCTAAAAAATTACAGGATAATTTTAAAATTTTGTAAAAATTACACGAAATTATTTAGAATAAAAAATAAAGAACAAAGATCTAAAAATGTTTCAGAAAATTATAAAGTTAAATAAAATTCAGGAAAACTTAATTACACTGCACAAAAATTTAAAGAGAAACAAATTTATGAGAAATTTTTTTTAAAAAAAATATGTAATTTTTTATAATTTTTCTTTGCTCTCTCTATTTTTTAGAAATTTTCTTATTTCATGAAATTGTTTTATTTTTTTATTGATATTTGTGATTGTTTGCATTAATGTATTAAACATCTATTGATTTTTAATATACGTTAGGTGATATACTCGTTATATACGTGACTCAAGAAACAGAAAGCAGTGTTTAAAAATCATCCCTTCAATAAGATCATTTCTATTCTATATTATTTATCTATTATAAATATGTAAGAGCCAATCTTAATTGGATATTACACATTTACACTTAATGAGCAAATACATATTGAATATTCAATCTTTCCAGACCCAAGAAAAGATAAATAAGCGACCGCTTTTATGGGATGGTAATAAGCCGAGTCAAGGTGGATACTTAAGGCTCGAACCAGTTCACACCATGATCCATCGATCGGACCTGATCTATGACCTACCGCGAGTAAGCTCACCCTAACTCGCTCTGTCTCGACCCAATCTATTAAAAAATTTAATAAATATTGTGTCACTTATAATCCAAATATAGTCAAATAAAACTAATATAGTTAAATTTCAGTATAATTTTGGAAAAAAAATAGAATAACAATCATCCAATTAGTATCAAATCAAATAAAAGTTAATTTAAAATATTTATAATTATTTGCCGTAAGCTGACGGGGGACATGGGATGGTTGTTTGGTAGGCGTCAACCTCTGAAAAGGAAGTCGTCGCTTGCTTTGGCTTCCTTATATAACCCACACAGATATTCAGTTGTTGCGTAGAGTCAGAGCAAGCAATTAAGAAAAGAAATGGAGTATGAAATCTATGCTCCATTCCGCCATCCTTTTCTATTGTCACTCTTAACTTTGCTCTATGGTGCTGCTTATCTGCTGCCTGTGCATTTACTTAATTTTTTTTTCCGTATTTTGCTAGGTTTCGTGGGATCACTCGACCAAGTTGGGCCATCGAGTTCGTGCGTAACCTCGGTCTCGGGGTGAAATTCTTAACGCTGACGATAACGGCGTGTCTGCCT
Source organism: Lagerstroemia fauriei (assembly GCA_025802135.1). Classification (NCBI taxonomy): domain Eukaryota; kingdom Viridiplantae; phylum Streptophyta; class Magnoliopsida; order Myrtales; family Lythraceae; genus Lagerstroemia; species Lagerstroemia fauriei. The sequence goes on from JAOYND010191510.1 coordinate 13,701, forward strand.
TTGTCTGGGAACCCGTGCACGGTTGAAAGGATTTGTCTATTCACGTCGGAGGTTGCAGGCATGATGCTCGAACACGAGCAGAGCTCCCACCCCATATTCCTGTGCATTCAAGCTGTCTGCTGCACGGTTGCCTTAGGATTGCGACTCTGGAGGAACGGCTACTACTTTGTTCTCTGGGTTGTCATGCTAGCATGCATCGCTTCGCTGGCTTTAGCTAACTTTCCTTGAGCCTTGTCCTGACATTCCTACATGTGAAGAGTGTTTTGCCGTAACATATGAATAAACCTTTTACATGTCACCACCAAGTGTGCTCATGCCTTTATATCTCACATCGATTAGATTGAAAAAAAATTTTGGGTTAAGAGAATTGGGTACCACCACCAATCAACTTAGGCTTTTAGGTGGAAACAGGCTCGATACTATTGTACGATCATATGAACATTTAATATGGTATCAGAGCGGATCGATCCTGAACTCACACAACGTCAGGTCCAAGTGTGGAACTTATGGCCCATTAAGCCCAAGACCGGAAGAAAAAATGCCCGGTTGGCCGGCTCAAGGTCAGTTATTGAGGGTTGGTGTTTAAAGGCACGTATCAAGTGTGAACATGTTACCACGTAAGGGTGTGTGTTGAGAGTTAAATCCCACATCGAATAGATTGCAAAAGAAACTTGAGTTTATAAGATAATTGGGTATTATCGATTAGATTGAAGAATAAACTTGGATTTATATGAGAATTAGGTATATACTTTTAGGTGGAAACGAACTTGATACTCTTGTAGGCCTAGGTAAAAATTTAATATGACTTGGGGACACCAATTTTTTTAGATATACTTGGCTTTTAGTAGTACTATGCTGACATGATCAGCGCTGAGCGCGGATTGTTCAGTTTATCTAATATATTTTAGGTTGAACATGAAAATTTGAATATTACTGGTGAAAAGTGGTCGTATATTTCTTGATAAATCCAATTTCGTAGCATGTAACTGTCCATCCCCCAAATTAGAAAGAACAGTTGACTATTCAATTCCCCAATTTTACCCCCTTTAAGATTTCCCCTGCGGGCAAAGATCCAGAGGTTAGCAGAACTCACATTTGTGAATACGGCAACGAAATCCCGAGACACGTGCTAAATCAACTCCCAACGAGAAGCTTCAGCATCCAGTAAATCATAAAGAATCAAGCACAGCATCGAGCTTGGACATGTTCTGACAAGCTACGTGAGTATCTTAACTTGGATGTTTGTATCCGACACATCGAATTTTACTACCTTGGTGTCCCTGGTAGACCATGGGGGCAGATAAAATCAAATAATACTGCTAAAAAGAGTACAAAAAGGGCCACAGAAACTTAATATTCAAACTTAACTATGAAAGGAGAATATCACAACAAAGCAAAATCCAACCCTCCATTTTTACATGTTCTCTTAAGTGCACTTATATTAAGATCAGCTCAGCTTTCCCTACCCCCAAGACCTGCCAAAATGCTCATATCGGCTTTCAAATATATACACTAACCTAGCACTGTCCTGCATTGTCATGCCTAATTCGGGGTAACCAAAGACTACATAACCAAAACAAAATTTGCAGGCTTGCCAGGTTACACCAACAAACATCACCTCTCGGACTCCTACTTCAAAACTGTCTAGAAGTATTTTGCGACAAGGACAATGCTATGAGCTTTGTCCGCATCCACATGTGCAGTTTTCGAGCTCCTGTCGAAGCTTCTGCAGAAGCAAGGAACACATGCGAAGATTGAGACATAAGAGGCAGATGAACCAGTTCTGGTGAGATCTACCCAGACATAACAGAAGCATTCAGATATAGATCTTATTTGTAGTGATGCAAACCTGAACTTGAGTTTGAAGTGTTTTTATATGCTGCACCGCCAGATCGAGCATGTCAGAATAGCTTGTTTGCTGCACAAGAAAAATTGTTGCAAGGTTTCACATGAACAAATCTAGTACAAAGCAACCATGGTTATTGTAAAACTTTCACCGACACCGACCCAATAAGAGATTCGGGTCATATTTTAGGAACAAATGGTCACGAGGCAGCTTTCTCTTTCATAATCGGGCTAACAACGCATGCAATTAGGACTTTCTCTTCCGAAATCATTTTCAATAACCGCGTGTTCACGCTAGGGTTTCAAAACTAACCACGGTTGTACATTTTTCTTTTGTGCTCGGACCTACTGAGATGTCAGCCCACATGGTTCTTATACCATATAAGAAATATGGGTTCATGTCCGCCTACAATTCTAAGTTTATAGGTGGTGGAACTGGAACCCCAATTCCCTTATATTTCAAGATTCGATCCACTAACTATATGATATGAAGGATCTTTGCAACTTCAAAGAAATATTAGAGCAGCATGTTTGCACAAGGAAGAAAGCATTTTCAAGCATGATTACCTTATCCATGTTAGGGACAAGTTCCTGTAGCTTCTTCAGCCTACCACTTATTCTAGTTCTCCTTTCCTGGTAAATGAAAATCAGGAACTATGATTAGGTAGCATTTACAGTCAAACGAATGCATTTCATATGTACTACGGAAAAATAATCCCAAGTGATTAGCTTGAAAGAAGTATACTATCATAATAATTCATAAACATGACATGAGTCACTAATAACACTGGTTAGAGCATCATTTGATCCATTTATAAGATGTTACTACATCAATCTATTTTCATCTTGGCAGCCACTTGAGCTCTTCACGGGGATGTGTGTTTTTGTGGAACAAAAATGCAGCAATTGCCACTATGAGAACAATAGTAAATTTTATCATTCGTTTTCAAGACTGTAAATTCTTGTAACTTATGATCCACTGCCTACAGGAGAACCCTGCTTAATTCAGCTCAAAGATGTAACATCGTCATCGGCTCT
>JAOYND010191604.1:0-16572 GCA_025802135.1 Lagerstroemia fauriei
GTGATTGGGTAATGAGATATCCAAACTTTAAGGGTCAAATTGAGAACTGCATTAGGGTAGCCAGTGAACCTAAACCACTGCAGGCGAATCAAAATTTCATGTGTTTTTACTCTTTATCATGAAACTTTCCTTAATAGAGACCATTCATTGTATAGAAATAGTAATACTTTCTGAGTTGCTAAATTGGACTGGTCACCGGACAGAAAGAGTTATCTCTAGCATTTGGTTAGTTATTGCAGGAGCTATGGGCACCTTCGAACTCCAGTGGCACATGGACCCTTCAAAGCCAAGCCAGCCCATTTTTCTCCTCAACTCAGTGGATACAATCAGCATAATTCCCAGGTTTGATACGCTGCCTATTATTTAACATTTATGTGATGCTTTTTCTTCCTTCTACAGTGAGTTGCATGATGGTTTTTATGATTTTTACTTAAATATGGTATTTATATTTCTTCAAGAGCGATTGGCTTTTCTGGTAGATGGTCTTCACAAAGATCTAAATTGGGTTGAGGAGAAGCTCTATATCAAGTCCAGGGATGCAACTGGCGGATCAGATGCAGCAGCTGCGGATGGATATTGGCAAATCACATTGATTGCGGTGTTTTAATCATTGTTGATGTTTGTTAGGTGTGCATTATGTCGCTGATTGATCTCTGGAATTCAATGGAGACATGGGCTTAAAATAATTAGATGTGACCCACCTTGAATTATTGTTTCGAATTCAAATCAATGCATTTCACATTCTCAATTCTTTCTATAGATTTCTTTTATTTACTTGAAGTATATATAACTGCAAGTGGACAAAATAAATTGTTGTCTTGAAATTGTTGACCCAAAACTTGAAGGTGATGGAATTTCTTTGTTGCTTATTTCTTTTTCCTAAAATAAATCTCTACATATGCAGAGTTGATAGCTCTCATTTTATTTTACAGTTTCTCAAAGTTTATACAAAGTGGGTAGTGACGTAGAGATATTTTGCAATTGCAGCTTCTTTCCTCTAAAAGATTTTTTTTTATCCTTCTATCTGATGATATTCCTCATGCACCAGATATTTCTCATGCAGGTGCTTTTCAGGAATTCATAAGTAGTGCAGGAGAGCATAACATGCTTGCAATGAACATAGACATAAAGAGCAATCATGTTGTTTCTTACTCTGCTCGATTGAAGTTTTGCCTCTCTGTATTATCTGCTCATTCTTGCCATTTATTTCCGAGAATACTCAAAATGAAGTTTTGCCTTTTATCTGTATTATCTACCCATTCTTGCTCTTTGCTGTAAAATTATAAACTTGTGTTGAACTATGAGATAAAATACTCTTTGAAGAAGCACATTCTAAGCTGAAAAAAGCACTTGGTTGCCAAGCTCATGTACAAGTGAAAAAGGTGAACTTATTGCAACATTTCACATTCTTGCAATGTTACACAGTTGAATAATTTATAGTGGGGGCTTGCATATTTGTTAATATCCACAAATTATTTAGTTTGATGATACTTTTTTGCTAATTGTTTAGAGCATAAGATTTAATGTCCTTCAACTTCTCTTCCAAGGTTTCAACTATATAAAAAGAGCCATGCGAAGGCCCGCCGCGAAGCGTGGGTGATCAACCTAGTTTACTTCAAAATATAAACCTACTTTTTTTTATTTTTTTTTCTGAAAAATAAACAGCTGGCACCGCTCCAAACTCCCTTGCCGCGGCACAAGCTAGCAGTGCCCACTGAAATTGGATTCTGGTCAATGACACCACGTGTGCCTGCTGTACCGTTGTCCTTCTCCGCTATTTTTTTTCATTGAGGGGTTGTGGTCGAGTATTATTAAATTACATGAAATAGTTAGATTTCATGAATAATTATTATTTTACATAAAATATAAGTATAATGTGAAATTATTATTTTTGGTAAATATTTTTGGATTAATTACAAAATATTTGAGAATATAATATCATAGTATTTAATATGAAAGGATATGAGTATAAATTTATAATAATATCCTTTAATTTTAACTTTAAGGACCCATTGTAATTTCAAAATACCGCCATTCAAGCTTGTAAAGGCTTTTTTTCGATGCCCCACTAATTCTCATAGTCATTTACGCACGCCTACAAGAGCATAGGATAAGGTAAACTTATAGGTACAAGTTGACCCCAAAAAGATTTGAACCTTGGATGAGATTGAGAAGGACATTCCACCTTCTACTTTTGATTAAGCTAACCTCTTAGGGTTAGTTTGTAAAGGCTTTGCATGTAAAGTAAATAAACCTGGTAAAATTTTTACAGCTCAGTAAAGTAGCATTAACTCTAGTTTTGCACGAAAACAATGTAAAACATGATGTAAGGTTAAAACTTCTCATGTAAAATTTTGACTTTGTAATGAATCAAACACTACCTAAATAAAAAGAAGAAACAATAATAGTGACGGTCTAGTTATATTCATTACATAATATTTAGATATATGTGCTTAACACGAATATATTAAATTCAGTATTAATTTAATCAGCTTAACACTATCACAGAACTAGTATAATTTAAGAAGTTGACATGGTTGAAGTTTAGATCTAAAAGAGCACTTCGAGCAAACACAAATAAGAAGTACATAAACTTAGATGAGGTAGTGTATAAACATATGCAATGCATAGTAAAATAATTAATGCTCGAAATTATTCAATTAATCAACAGTCTGAACGGTTGAAAATTTTTCTTCAATGCTGGGAGGCTAATTCAAATATTAGCAATTGTATCGATAAAAAAAAAGTGAAGGATTATTTGGAGAAAATTATTAATTATTTTTCAAATGAGAAAAATATAACTTGAGTCCTATATACTTACTTTTTTTATAAATGAGTCCTAAATTTTTCAAATTGGTAAATCAAGTACTATATTTTGGTCTTTGTTACAAGATCAAGCCATTTCCCTTACCTACAATTATTTTAAGCTGACGTGGCATTTATACGAAGATATCAGTATGATGTGTCAAATTTTAATGCTGGCATGGACAATTTTAATGTGCCATATGCACACGAATTTTGAAATATTATCTACGTAACTTATTGATATTTATATGTCAATGCTACGTCAGCTTAAAGTAACGGCAAGTACGGGAAATGGCTTGATCTTGTAACAAAGACCAACATATAGTACTCGATTTATCAATTTGAAACATTTATGACTCATTGTAAAAAATAATAAACATATAGGACTCATTTGTAAAAAATAATAAACATATAGGACTCGTGATATACCAAAAAGTCAAAAAAATGATAATGTGAAGATTAATTGAATGAGAAAATCGTTGTACCAAAAACATCTTCATCATAATGGTTTTCTTTTTCATAGTTGTCACTTATAATTAGATTATACATTACTGGATTGATCTGCATTTCTCTCTTCTAGCAAATGGTATGCTAGATTATCCTTGGCGTGCGGCAAAGGATAAATCTAGAGGTCCACACACGTGCCTTGGTCACTTATAATATATATTCATTAATTGGTACTTATGAAATTAAAAGTGCAATTTTTTTAAAAAAAACTTATGCCTAAACACCCTCATAAATACTCATATTTAGTAAAATATCTTCAGAATTTGTCACGTATGAGGGATAATTCGGACAATAAAATATAAACATAAATTAAAAAAAATAGAAACTCCTAAGAATCTAATTAAAATCCTCAAAAACTATAGGAAAACCTTAAAAAAACTCCAATATCTTTTTTTAGTTACTTTAGCAAGAAATTCAGCAAGAAACCATAAAAATACTCTAATATCAATTAGAGGAAAGAGGAAAAAGATAGCAAGTATTATAAAGCACCAGTTTTTTGTGGACCTGTTAGAATATATTGGATTTTATTTAGATTCTTATGAGATTATTATTTTTAAAATTGTTTAAATTCATTTTTTACCACCTAAATTCTCTCTAATAAATCTGCTGATATGACAAATTTCTATTTGTTTGTGATACTACCAAGCAATAGTAATATGGTATCCCGTGACATACAAGACTTTGTCGAGCAAAATTGGATTTACTAGAAAACAGAAGGCCCCCAACTTGATTCCTATTATTGAGACTCTACGTTTATTTCTTTTATGTTCACGACCTTCCCTATAATCTAAAAATAAAATATTCTGTGATATTGTAAAAATTATAACACGTGTCATTACAAGTGAATTATGTGAGGATTATTACACGAATTTTAATTTTTAAGAACACAGCCGAATTATATGCAAACTTGTGAATTCTATTATGACCCTCTACCATGATCATTAAATAGAAGCATTTAGTTCCCACTTGTCAACTGTCCATCACCCACCTGTGTCAGCTTCATTAAACCTCCCAACTCCCCTCGCGGACCACCTTTGATGTCGTGAGTAATTTCAATCTGCCCCTCCATTTTCTCTGCTCAGTTAAATTGGCCCTCAAAGTTTGAGCTCATTTGACTCATCAGTATTAGGAGTGGCGACATGAGCATTAAGAGGGAAAAATGGGAGTGATGCTGGGAATGGGATCTGTGAGGGGTGGGATTTGCTGGTAGGGAATGGGGGTGGCGGTCGTGTTTTCATTGGACACGAGAGGGTTGAAGCTTTCTGAGGCCATGAAGATACTTTGAGAGGAAGAATGGTGAGAGGGCAGGTCAAGAGAAAGAGACTTATGCTGTAATGAGGAGCTCTGATTCTATACGCGGAAAAAATATAGTTTTAATTCTCAATATTTCTTCTTTTATCATTTGCATTTTAAACGTTTTTAGAATAGATTTGGTCCTCGATTTTTTTCATATAATGACACTTTTAATTTATTTCGTTATTTTAATAATGAAAAATGATGATAAAGTAAGAATAACAATAGAATAATGAAACCTCAAAAGCTTAAAAAAAGAAGAGAAAGGGACATCCTAAAATTTATTTTATTTTTGTATCGATTCGGTCAGTCCAAGCCCTGCCAGATTCTCCAAATCAGGACCCGAATTTTGACGATTGATTTTTGTATAGCTTGAAACCATTCAAAATTTATATAGACCATAAACCCATTTTTCAGGTCATTTACGTTTCCTTTTTTTTTTTTCAATTTTTCACTTATACTCCTAATTGTTGGTTTCTCACTAGTCACCGACGGTCGCCTCCCTAAGTGGTGACTGGCAATCCCGTAAGAGAGTGCTAGATTATGTTTGCGTAACTCTTTCAGTTTGTAGAGGCACGTAGATCTGAAGGGATGGAAGGAAGAGTGGATGAAGAGGCGCAGAAAGTTTCTAGTGAAATCGAATTTAGGATCTTTAGGCTATTGGGGTAAGTGCAATACTAAATGTACCAAGGGCGCTCTTTCTCCTATCCTTATGCTTTCTCTTCTATTAATGAAGGATATATGTAAGATTAGTTAGAAAATAATAAAAGGAGATGGGGAATTGATTAGGGGTTTGAAAGTCACACATGTAAAACTTAGTCATAACATCTCCTAGTCCCATGTTAAGAAATATTATCACTGTACTAGTAGCACATTTAGTTCGTTATAATAACTATTTCTTAAAGTATTTATTCAGCGTGGAGTAACTATTCCTGCATTTAGTTTGACATAGAAAGAATACACAATCCATATGCATCCAGAATAGATGGGAAATGTGTATCCTCCCTTCCCCATAAAGAATAAGTATTACTTACTTATAATTAATAGAAATAAAATGATAAGATTGCCCTTAACTATTCATTAAATCTTACACTTCTGCCTCTCTTTTAATTTTTAAATTTTCAAAATATTTATTTAAAAATATTTATATTTTGAGTTATTTTCACTTTTTATGTTTTCTATTCCCTCATTCAATTCTATCTGACCAAATAAAATCATTCACATTAGAATTTAATTTTTATTTTGTATCTATTATTTTTCCCATTTATGCTATTTTCTATAATTTTCTTTCAAGTGAAACAAACCAGCCCTAAATTCCATTTCTTTCGTCAATTCTTTATTATAACCTAATTGAGCATGTACTTTGACCAAATTCTCACTTTTAGCACGGCCTTTTTCTCGTGACCTAAGAAGGCACGAACTTTAAAACATTTGTCCCGTTTAGCACACCGTCTATTTTTCCGTCAACTGTCCTACGTGTCACGTTAATTATGCTGACGTGGCAAACGACGGTTGATGTGGTCATGCCACGTCAGAAAATACTAAGTTTATCCTTAAATCCTATTCATTAATTTAAAGTTATCGATGACAATTTTATAATTTTATCTTCTTCTTCCCTTAAATGTCCCTGCAGCATTCCAGAACCTGTATTATACCACAAGTTCCGAGTACCCAATTGAACCTATTCTTCTGTTAATCAATAAATTTTAAAATTTAAAATCGACTAAATCGAGTAATGAACATGCATTTAAATTAATGAAGAGTATTAAGGGTCAAACTCAACATTTTCTTAAACGTATTTGACGTGGCAATCCATCATTTGCCACATCAGCCGCCGTTAACGTGCCACATAGAATAGGCCCGTTAGTTTTGACGGAAAAACTGACGGCGTGCTAAACAGGACAAACGTTTTAAAGTTCGTGCATTCTTAGGTCACACGAAAAAGGTCGTGGTAAAAGTGGAGAATTTGGTCAAAGTATAGGCGCAATTAAGTTATTTATTCTTATTTTTATTAATTTTGATTATAAATATATAAAGTCATCTATTGCCATATACAGACCTTTATATCAACAATATGTTATCGATGTGTTCTTCTTAAATTAGTTTTAATAGTTTCCTTAAACCTAGACCACAAAATCACACATCTGACTGTACATAGTTGGCTTTATCGAATTCTTCGTATGGTAACTGATATGAAAGGTATGACAGCTAAAAACACAAATGTCTCGTAAAGGTCTCTAGGTTCCTCATGGGACGAGATAGTAGTCCTTAGCATCTCTCCACCGATTGGTAGTAGGCCTTTGATCGAGCTCTCTGGGTCTTGCAACACAAGAAAAAGCCAAATCAGAGGTGATTGTCTGATTTGACCTTGGCACTTAAGTTAGTAAGTGCATAAAGAATAATATAAAGACGTAGAGTCTAAGGTTTTTCAAAAATAACACAAGTCGAAGGCTGACCTCCATCTATAAGGGGAGAGGAGAAATAATCGAGGGTTGCTGGCCAATAAGAAAGTGCCACGTGACCTGTGGTCATAATAAGAATTATTATCCCAAAAATAATTAATTAGAGGTGCTAAGACTAATTTTCCCTCATAATTATTTTATTCTTTATCAGTTGTCCGCAATCTCAAGGGTAACTTTGTTGGAAGTTATACTTAAATTGATTGATCATCTCAAGCTCTAAAAGCGAGCTGGGAGCTGGGGATCCTCAAGCAAGTAGTTAACGAGCAATTAACCTATACCCAATCGTGATATTATACTGGTCTGTTATGATTCCAATCCAAATTTCTAATCGGACATTTATCATTATACTTCTATTAAAGTTAAAAGGTAATCAGTGGTTACCCCTTGGTCTAATGGATATTTTTATTAAAAGTTATATTTGAGAGTGTAAACGAAATTGGTTGATCCTTACAGGGTCAAGGAGCGAACAAGGCGCTAAGAACCCTCAAGTGAATAGTTAAGGAACAATTAGGCTATCCTCAATGATTCGATTGGAGATCTATGCATTGTGCACTTTTACACCGGGCAACTATGTGTCACCTCCAACAATTATATGATGGAATATCCTATCGAAGATGAGGTCAATACTGAGATGAACAATGATCGATTATCTGCTTGCTAGAGAGTATACTTTTTTAGATGAGATATGAACAATTATTGGCTTGCTAGCAGGTATATTGTGAGTGGTCCCGCTAGGGCAAGATGTAAATCAATGTCGGCTTGCTAATCAGTATAATATGAGATGTCCCGTTGGGACACTATATGAATAAGTGATAGCTTGCTAGCTTGCTAGCCGGTCCACTGTGAGATGCCAGTTGGGACAAGATATGAATCACCGTCGGCTTACTAGTCAGTATGATATGATATGTCCCATTGGGGTGAGACATGAGTCAACCTCAGCTTACTAGCTAGTATATATGAGATGTCCCGCTAGAACAAGGTGTGAGTGAGCGTTGGCTTGCTAGTCAGTATAATATGAGAAATCCCACTGGGACCATATACGAATAAGTGATGGTTTGCTAGCTGGAATGTTGCGAGATGTCCCATTAGGACCAGATATGAATCGCCCTCAACTTACTAGTTGTTATAATGTGATATGTCTCGCTGGGACAAGATATGAGCAGAGTCAGCTTGCTATCAGGTACAATATGAGATGTCCCGTTGGGACGAGATATGACTGTCGACTTGCTAGCCATTATAATATGAGATGTCCCAATGGGATGAGGTACAAATAAGTTCGATTTCTTAGTCAATACTATGTTAGATGTCCTACTCGGATGAGTAATGAATGAGTTATGACATTTCAATAAAATATTGGACTAACTAATATAAATTTCCATAATAATAATACTTATAATAATACATGTCAATCTCTTGGGGTCGATGTAAGCATAACTATTTGCAGCTTATAACCTCAATAGTTGATGGAAAGGACCCTCTTGCTTTATACTCATACTTGGAGAGTTCATGAGATTCAATACGAGTATCTAAGTAGATGAATATTCTCTCTTTCAATACTTGAGTCTCGGGGGATTAAGGATCTGGTCTCCAAGTATCTAAGCATCTCAACTATCTCAGCTGAGATGTCTAGACTGGAGGATCTCAACTGACGTGTCCCGACTGAGTCGTCTCAACCGAGATGCCTTGACTGACTCGTCTCGACTAACATGCGCTTACTGAGTTGTCTCGAATGACGTCTCCTGACTTAATCGTATCGACTGGCACGCCCTAACTTAGTCATATCGACTAACGTGTTCGAACGAAGTTGTCTCGACTGAGATGTCCGGATTGAGGCATCTCAACTGATATGTCCGGATTGAGGCATCCTAATTGAGATGTTCAAACTGAGGCATCCTAACTGACATGTCGGGACTGGGGCGTCCTAACTAAAATGATAGAAGCTGTTCGAACTAAGGCGTCTCGACTAACATGTCCGAAGATGTTCGGATTGAGACTTCATGACCAAGATGTTCGGATATAGGCATCCCAACTGACATGTCCAGAGATGTCCGAACTGAGGCGTCCAAAATCCGGACTAAGGTGTTTGGACTAACATGTCCTGACGGAGGCGTCCAGACTGAGATGTTCAAATTGAGGTGTCCCGAATGAGATGTCTAGACTAAGGCGTCCCGACTGAGATGTCCGTACTAAGATATCTTAGGTGGAATGTCTGAACTGAGAAGATTTGAAGGAAAAGATCTCAAGTGATGTATCATTATATAACAGATATATCTTGTTGATTATGATTTTAATATTTGATATATCATTAAAGTTAAAACCTTGACAAATAAATACTCCAAATTTAAAGATGGATATATCTTGGGGTAGCAGATATGTTGTCGATTACGATTTTGATATTTGACATATCATGGATGTTAATACTTTGACAAACGAAATTTTAAACTTTAAAATTTTGGATATATCTTACTGATTACGATTTTAATATATCATAAGTGTTAGTATCTCGACAAATGAAATAGCGTATCAATGATTATATCTAACAAGCAACATCTATAATGGGTAAGATATAAAAGTCAATTGATATCATATCGTGTGAAAATAAACAATCCATATTTAATGTGACACTAAAGGTCATCTCCCAATGTGGGAATGATATACTTTTATCCATTGACTAATGAATGGATTTTGCATTGGAATTAAAACATGAATACCTTCTACTATTCATTACATGCATTCAATTAATTTTGTTCCATTTATTAATACATAGAGAATGATTGAGAATCTGACTGGCATGTGCATTTTTTAGGAGAAAATATTGGGTGTATAGTTTTCATGTCACAGAGATTCGAATGAGAAAGTCTGACTAAGAGGGAGCAGGTCCAGTTAAGGGTAGAAGGCCTAGGCGAAATATTTTTATTCAAAAGACACGAGTGAGATGAATCAAGTGGAATGTTCCTCGTGGAAGCTTCCAAAAGAAAAGTCTCGATTGAGTAAAAATGCCTGAGTAAGAGGTATTGACTTCATAGGCATGGAGTTGCTAGCCATCCCCTAGTCTCTAGGGATTCTTGTAGAAATTATACTTGAGAGCACACTTAGAATTGATTCACTGTAGGAGGAGCAATTAGGGATAACTTGTCCCCATTGATTTGACTTGAGAGCTTTATGTATGCAATGCCAAGTGACACCATCACCCCTGATTAATGCGTAAGATTTCGAGAAAATATGGGAGGGGCTGGTATACTAGGGCACCTGCCGATGTGTTACCAAAGAAAGCAATCGGAGGAGTCGGTACGCTCAATTTAACAAATAGAAGACTAACACAATATCAGTAGGAGGAGCCGCTTGACTCTCCAAGAGAATATAATATCAAATGGAGGAGCCGATACGCTTGACTCACCAAGAAAATACCATACTAAAAGTATGGGACAACTCGACCATAAAAGTAAGGGGGTAGCCAGTAGGCTCAACTCAACTATAAAAGTAAATGCAGGAGCTGATAGACTCAACTCAATTGTGAAAATAAAGGGAGGAGCTGACAGACTCAACTCAATCATAAAGATAGAACCCATTAGGTGAAGTAGAGCCCTGCTGGGTCGAGAAACGTGAACCCTTTAGGCTGTGGACCCTGCTGGGTCATTACTCAAGAAAAGTGAAAAATGAGGGACCAGTAGGCTCAACTTATGGAAGAGTGATAGGTGTTTGCATGCTCGATTCAACTGAGAAAGTATGGAGGAGTTGCTAGGCTCAACTCGATCGAAAAGTATTTTTTTTACAAAACTAATGAGAGGAGCAAACTCAACTCAACCGAGAAAGCATGTTTTAGAAAATCAATGGAAGGAGTTAGAAGGCTCATCTCATTCAAAGAAAGCATGGGAAGAGTCGGTCGGCTCAACTCATCCAAGAAAGCATGGTAAGAGTCGGTCTACTCAACTCAATTGAAAAACATTTTTTTGCAAAACTAATGGGAGGAGTAAGCTCAACTCAACTGAGAAAGCATGTTTTACGAAAGTAGCGGGAGGAGCTAGAAGGCTTAACTCAATCGAGAAAGAAAGCAAGGAGTTGGTAGGCTCAACTCAACTAAGAAACATTTTTTACAAAACTAATGAGAGGAACAAGCTCAACTCAACTAAGAAAGCATATTTTACAAAATCAGTGGGAGGAGTTAGAAGGCTCAACTCAACTAAGAAAGTAAGTGAGGAGATGGTAGACTTAACTCAACTAAGAAATATTTTTTACAAAACTAATGCGAGGAACAAGCTGAATTCAACTGAGAAAGCATGTTTTACAAAATCATTGGGAAGAGCCAAAAGGTTCAACTCAACCGAGAAAGGGAGTGAGGAGTTGGTAGGTTCAACTAAACTCAACTAAGACATATTTTTTACAGAATTAATGAGAGGAGCAAGCTCAACTCAACTGAGAAAGCATGTTTTACGAAATCAGAGGGAGGAGTCAGAAGGCTCAACTCAACTGAGAAAGCAAGTGAGGAGTTGGTAGGCTCAACTCAACTAAGAAGTATTTTTTTACAAAACTAATGAGAGGAGCAAACTCAACTCAACCCAACTAAAAAAAACATGTTTTACAAAATCAGTGGGAGAAGCTAGAAGGCTCAACTCAACCGAGAAGGCAAGTGAGGAGTTAATAGGCTCAGCTCAATCAAAAAAGAATGAGAGAAGTCAGTAGGCTCAACTCAACTGAGACATTATTTTCATAAAAATCAATAAGAGGAGCTCGTAGGCTTAATTCAATCGAGAAAGCCTGCTAGGGGCCGATAGACTTAATTCAACCGAGAAATCATTTTCTCAAAATCAATGGGTGGAGTTGATAGGCTCAACTCAATCGAGAAAGTGTGGGAGGAGCTGGTAAGCTCAACTCAACTGAGAAAGTATGGGAGGAGTCAATGGGCTCAACTCTACAGGTAAATCATTTTCATAAAAATAAATGGAGAAATCGATAGGCTCAACTCTACTGAGAAAGTGTGGGAGGAGCTGATAGTTTTAACTTAACTGACATAGGCTCAACTCAACCGAGAAAATATTTTAACAAAATCAATGGGAGGAGCTGGTAGACTCGACTCAATCAAGAAAGCGTTGGAGGAGCTAATAGGCTCAACTCAGTGGAGGAAGCATTAGAGTGGCCATTAGGCTCAACTAAATCGAGAAATCATTTTTACAAAATCAATGGGAAGAGCTGGTAGGCTGCTCAACTCAACCTAGAAAGCATGAGAGGAGCCAATAGGCTCAATGTAGGTGAGAAAGTGCTGGAGGAGGCGATAGACTCAATTCAACCAAGAAATCATTCACACAAAAATTAGTGGAAGCAACCAATATGCTCAACTCAACTAAGCCAGTCCGTAAGGGCTACTCAGTGCTTACCTTATTTCTTCAGTAGTTACTTGAATTTTCTATCTAGTAAATAAGGACAGAGGGAAGTTTGGTAATAACGACCTAAAATTTGATTGGTGGGATGCTGTCGTTAGCAGTGGTTGAGTTTGAGATCAAGATTGAAATTTTTTCCTCATCCCCATTGTCTCCTCTTAATGAGAGCACCAATTGCCATGAGAGGTATGACGAGCTAAGAATACATATATTTTAAAAAGTTCTCTAAGTTCCTGATGGGACAAGCTAGTAGTCCTTAGCGTGTCTCTACTAGTTGATAGTAGGTCTTTGATTGAGCTCCCTGATTCCTGCAACAAAAGAGAAAGCCAAATAGGAGGTGACGATTAGATTTGGCCCTCTGATGCTTAAATCAGTAAGTGCACAAAGAATAATACAAAGATGTAAAGTGTAAGGTTTTTTTAAAGTACCACAAGTTGAAGGCTGACCTCTATTGATAAGGGAAGAGGAGCATAATCGAGGTCCGCTGACAAATAAGAAGGTGCCACGTGGCACGTGATATAATAAGAAATATTATCCCAAAAACTGTTAATTAGAGGTGCAAAGACTATTTTGCCATCATAATTATTTTATTTTTTATCGGTAATTATGCAACATATCGTTATTTTTACAATTTTGTTGGTATTAGAGACCACGGAAGGGAGAAAGTTTAAAGTGCATCAGATATATCTTGTGTCATGGCAACATGACATATTCGTCCTATTATAATTTATCATTTTTCAGGTTTTATATTTTTTTTAGGAATTTTAAATATAATTGCATAGAATCTAATTTTATATCAACTTATAATTGAACAAATATATTACATCAGTATTACCACGTGATATATTTGATGCACTAGAGACATTCTCCGTGGGAGAAGAAATTCTTGTACGTAACGGGTATACTACAAGGTAATGCTTAAGTGAAGTTATATACCTATAAAATATAATTATTTTTAATATTATTTTTTTGTTTCTAGGGTTTTGTAAAAGAAACCTTAAAATGACTAAATTTTATTTATCGAGAAAATGGTGGTGGGAGTCCTATATGTTTGTCGTTTCTTACGAATGGTTCCTATATATTAAAAATGATAAATTAAGTCCTATATATTCCCTTTCTTATAAACGTTAGTCCATTCCGTCACCCCTTGTTAATTCAAAGTTGACGTGTCATAGTTGCCATCAGTTTAATCTGATGTGTCAATTTTAAATGCTAACGTGGACATTTTTAATCCTACAAATATTTAATATTATTTCTTTATTCTCAAATAGATGAAATTACTCCCTCATCCCCTCACTATTCACTGAATTTTCAAATCATACTATTTATCCATCCTCTCACAACTTATGAACGAGTCACTGCACCAACCTTCAGACAAAGATGATGTTCAAGATTATGTTTTGGATGATTAAGAGGCATAAATTCAATGAATAGTGAGGGGGTAAATGAGTAATTTAATCTATTTAGGTATAAAGAAATAATATTAAGTACATATATGATTAAAAATGCCGACGTTAGCATTCAAAATTGATACATCAGATTAAACTAACGGCAACAATACCATGTCAGCTTCGATTTAACGATGGGATGGACTAATGTTTATAACATAGGGAACATATATGACTTAATTTTGTCACTTCTAAACGTATAGAACTCACTCGCAAAAATTGAAGTCGTCATTTTCTCTTTGTTTACTTGTAGCACCATATAAGCACTGTAACATGGTATATTCGTTATACGGAAGACTTTATCCCTTGAAAGGGCGGTGACAATCACCTCAGGGAGTCCAAATCCACTCTCGAGCCATAAGTACGTGATATAAATCCAACACTAGAATTTCATCCCATGTGGAGGCGGGTGTCACAAATGTATGTCTTGTTAACTCTTTGACATGCAATAACTCTCCTAAGATACCCATGATATTGGAATAGTTACTAGATCCAACATCTAACTTGATAGTAAAAAATACATGAGAAAGGTGCATAGGGGGCCTAACTGACATGAGAAGGAAACTTTCATTTGGAAAAAAAAAAACAAATCTTTTACATGTTAAGATATTTCCTATAAGAGATTATCGGGATATGTGTTTTGCTATTATATTAAATATATTGTGATGGATTATTGTTGATATGGTGACTTGTATGATTTATTTAGAGGTTAATTGCATATCTTTTTATTCTTGAGATTTAATAATAGTGTTTATAAGTATAAATATGGATTAGATACTGCTGAGAGCTATTTAATGTGCAGGCAACGGAAAGAAGATGCACTGAAAGATGAAGACATGGCTTGCACAAGAATTCCATATTCGATATAGCAATTATAGGAAGAAGTTTCTCATACTTTCTTTGTGAGAAATATGCTAAATAAGATATCATTGGAAAGCTTGTCGAGTCAAGATTCCAACTCATCAAACGGATCACAAATCGAAGCTGAAACAAGAAAGTTATGGCCACAAAAAGGAAACTGCGTTTAGAGCAGGGAGACCGCGGTCTACCGAGAGCTCCACAAGACAGAAAAATTGGACCGCGGTCTACAGAGAAGTCACACAATAGGGAACTTAGACCACGGTCCACTAGGCATACACGAGCGATACGCGGTTTCAAAATAGGATACTATCAATTCTTGATCCCAACGACTCAGGAAAGTATCTAGCTGTCTCCCTGCAATGTTTACAGCAATTATTGGGCTGAGAAGAAAGAGGAAAGTGCTAAAATACTTGAAATATTTGGCTGCTAGATTTAAGGGAAGATTTGAAGATCGAATCTATCTTGATAGATTTGATATCTTTAACAATATAAAGGGTATCACACCATATTCCTAGGGACAAATTTTCTATACCAACATTCATCATGCTTTACTAGTTTCAATAGTGAAGGAAGGCTACAGACTTGTAGCAGGAAGGAGAGTCCATGCTTGAAGATCGTGGAGGCATGATCGAGAGATTCAACTCCACCACTATCTAGAGTTCCTTCTATCCCTTTCTTCCTTGTTTTCATGATGTTGTCCTATCTTCCAACTCTTGTATATTGTTAATGCCATAGAAGCCATATTTTACACACACTTTTAGACCTTAAAATTGAACTAAGGACATGCACTCCACTTGTTTTTTGTTGAGTTTGACTCAATTGTAAGTATCTATGCTCTTAAAGAGGCTTAATGTCCATAGTCTAACCATATTTTACACACACTTTTATAACCATATTATAGACTGAGTTTGGCTCATCGAGTCAGGAATCCAACGCATCAAACCATATATGATTCAGAGCTAAAATGAGGAAGTTATGGCCAAGCGAAGAAAACTACGCAGAAACAGAGCACACCGCAGTAGGCAAAGACTGCACAATGGTAGGATCGATTCCCAGCGTAGACAGCAGCCCAGAAACCCAGTCCAGTGTCCATGAAGTCCAGCACACCGTGGTTAGGGATCCAGCACACCGTGGTGCACCCACTTTTGAATTTGGACTTGGGCTTTTGTGGGGTGGCCCATGGGCACCTTGTGAAGAGGATAATGGTTGGTAAAGGTCAACAAAGGCTGCAGAGCCGCCCTGCAAGCTACCAACTTGTGCAAGTGGCACAAGTGGACAAGGGGGGCTCTTTGCCTATTAAAGGACCCCTCCACCTTCACTAAAAACACACCAGAATATCATAACCCCTCATCATAGAGCAAAGAAGCTGCTAGTCCTAGTTCAAAAAGTGGAAGAATCGTTGGAGTGAAGTTATGAAGTCCCGGACATCGGAGCAAGGATCGTGGGGGAAGGAGCCAAGGCATCGAACTCATTTTCAGTGTTTGAGATTCCTTCTTCTTTGTTTCCTTTTCTTTCATTTTGGTTTCGTATCTTTCAATCCGATGAACATATACTTTAACTCAACTATGTCCAGCTAGTTTCATTTTCTAGAGTAGTACGTAAATCTTAGTGTTTATTTCATCCATGTATTGAACTTGTGTGTCCCGGATCAATGCGATGTTCTATTTCCTTTAAGTTTACTAAGCTTAATGTGTTTATTTATGTTTGGCCAACTCGATAAATCGATCTAAGGAACGGTGAGGAACCACGAGAGTGAGAATCCCGTAGCCTAAGTAAACATAGCCTAGGAATAATCATACCGAGAGGTAGATTAGTCATTCT